>SNQJ01S0016398.1:10856-51199 GCA_010110895.2 Picea sitchensis | reverse complement strand
CCAATGTATAATGTGTATGATTCAATTGCAAGTCATTGAACCATACACATTATACATTGGGATGTTGTTGGACACCTAAAAGTGTCAAGATTGGTTAGTGGTTATCCAAAAACCATCAGATACATGGTATCAATTTGTCAGTGGTTATCCAAAACCACAGATTCATATAACACTTTTAGTGATACACTAATAGTAGAGTGGTGATACTACATGTTCACCAGTTAGCAGAAGACATCATATTCTTCTAGCTAAAATACTTGGCAAAATTGATCAAATTGTCAAGCAATCATGGAATGTTCAGATATTGCAGTTGTTCACTTCCAAATCTCAGCTCTCTTCCAGTTCATTTCAAATGAACATGTTCAACATCCAGATTGGTGGTTTTTCAGGCAGTTCTTCATTGAGGCTCAACTCAGGAGTTTCAGTATGAATACTTGGAATTGATACCAGTTTATGCTTTATTGCTAGTATTATTGATTGGACTTGTGATTGAGGGGGGGATTGTTAGCCTATGGCTTACCTTTACCAATCACTAAGTCTAAATTGTCACCTATATTTGTATTATTCATTTAGGATATTAGTAATATATCCTCAAGTGATGACTAATTATTTAGTTAAGATTGCCTAGCCTAGTCGTCATGCATGATTTTAGGATCTAGAGAAAATCTCTCTATGAGGTGGCATCACCCATTGTACTATAAATATGTAACATTGGAGTGAATACAATTTGTTTTGGCTAGTAAGCCCTTTCCTCCATGTTGTTGTTCTTGTCTATATTTTATCAGTAAAACTTATGCAACAATAACCAAATGCAAACCTCTAGAGTGCTAGAAATTTAGGGCTCTATGGTTTAACTAGTTACTAGACTAGTTTAGTGAAATCTTGTAAAATAAAAAAGTATGAAAATAACAACTTAACTTTCTTACTTCAAGCATTAAATACACCATGCAATTTCATAATCTTGTATGAGAAAATAAAAACATACCTTAAACCATTCAATAGATGACATAATGCAGATTCTACTTACTTGCACTAAGAATAATCACGAGTATACCATGCAAGATCACCATAAAACTCCAAAAATTGATACACGTTGCAAATACAAGCCTTAAACAAGAGTGGCACCTCACAATTTCATCGAATAACCCTAATAGGGTGCAAATTTTAGACCTCTTGTCTCCGAGTACAAGTTTTCATGAAAATGAATGTCATTTTTTGTTTATTTATACAAAATTTAACCTAAAATTAATTCCAGTTCATAATTAGTAGGCCGACTTAGCCAATTTTTTACACAAATTAAATATGGACAAAAAAAATTTAATTTTCATCTAAAACTCACTCTTCAGGTGATGTCATGCCCTTCTAGGGTGGCGTTGAGCCTAAAGTATGGAACAATGGGTATGGAAGGTGAAACGTTGGGCTTCCAAAGGCTTGAAACCCTGCTCATATGTGCCAATGCCTCATAAATGTCATCTGAGATGAAACCCTAGCTATGGATTATGTCTAGGGCTATCATGGTGACATCCATGACCCTCAAGGGATAATGTCCATGTGGGAAAAGCAATATCCCCTGGGTCTAGGTCTTCCAAGGGTCCTCCAAAGGCAATGCCCTTCTTTCTCCTGGTGCACGTTTTAAATATCTTCTTACCCCTAGTTGGGGTTTCAAAATCCATTTGCGAGCTTTAATCCCCCATGAAGGTTTGAGCTAATCATTCCCTCATGTGTACCTGTCCTCCGGGAAAGGTCCTGTAGCAACAACATGTGTGCCCTCCAAGGGGTTCATAAGCCACAAGGATCATAGAATGTAAATCACAACCAATAATCAAATTACCCAAACATGTGCATCAAACCCCCCTTAACCCAAACAAATGCTCAAAGAAATTATGAAATTTGACAAGTTAGGTTTGGAGAAGGTCTCACGATGTCCTATTGGGATAACCTCTCTTAAATTTGGGGTGTTTCCCAGGTGGTATGTAGTACAAGTCATGTAAGTGTATGAGGTGGCATGGGGTGCATGTAATAAGAGAGAAATATAAAGTCTTAATTGTGGGTTCCTTTGTAGAGGGTGAGTTGCACCTTGTCATAAAAGCAATTGTTTCCTAGGTCATTCATTTCCTTTTACTATTATCTTTATTTCTTTTGATATTTTTCTCTTGTGATTCAAGGAAATAGTTTAGGGCCACTGTCTTGGCTTGATGACCAAAGGAGAAAGTGTTATCCACAAACATTTCACGGAAATGAGAAAGTTGGCTCGTGATGAGACCCCCTTTCTCTTGGCTCTGCCACCAAGAGCCACTGCCATGGCTTGGTGACCTGATAGGTGGTAGTGTCATACCGCTACATGCCCATGGTCATAATAGGCCATCTCATGATGATACCTCCTATCCATCAACTCGTACCTTGAGTTTTTATATTATCTTATGGGTCCCATTTTCTACTGAGAAGATTTTCACTTCTTTCTCAGGGATCCCTAGGAAAAGCATCTCAATGTTTTCAACATTGGATTTTAACGTTTTCCATCTACTTTTACCCTCTGGGCCTTTAGCCCCTTCTTCCCACAAGGTAAGGTACAAGCCTTCCTAGTGTAGCCAATGCCAATGCAAAAACAAGGGTAGGGGAGATGAAAGGAATACATATGGAAAGTGGTAAGTATGGAGGGAATGGACGATGAATTTTCACAGATCCACCATGTATAAACCCATCTTAAAGGGAAATCAACTTACTAGGGAACCATGTCACCCTTCTAGGTATGAACGAGGAAAAGAGCATAATTTCCAAGAAAACTTCATGAAATGAAGTAGGATTTAATACAACATATTCAAGTGCTTAAAAAATCAGAGTGATACATACCAGGATACCTAGACATTACCTCATGGATCAAGACTCACCACTACTCCAGGACCAGGCTGGTGTGATGTATATTGTTGCTGGTGATAAGTGGATTGTACTGAAGAAAGGAGGGGCCCTTTGGGGCCATGCTCAAGTTGTTTTGCTATTGGTATTCCATGTCTAGGACCTGTGGGACTCAAGACATTATCTCCTTAGTTATCCCTAGGCTAGGGGATAACATCCAGCTACAACTCAGGAAAATTTGCTCACTGTATAGCACATTATCTCCTTCTTACTCCTGGTGCAAGTTTTCAATTTCTTCTTACGCCTAGCTAGGGTTTCAACATACATATGTGGGCTTTAAACCCCATGAAGGTTCGAGATAATCATTTCGTCATGTGTACGTGTCCACTGGGAAAGGTCCCACAACAACAACAAGTACGTCGTCCAAGGGGTTCATAAGTCACAGGGATCATAGAATGTAAAGAGAATCCAATAATCAAATTACCCAAACATGTGCATGAAACCCCCATTAACCTAGAAAAATGCTCAAAGACATTATGCAATTTGACAAGTTAGGTTTGGATAAGGTCTCATGGTGTCCTATCGATCTAACCTCTCTTAAATTTGGGGTGTTTCCTAGGTGGGATCTAGTCCAAGTCATGTACATGTATGATGTGCCATGGGGTGCATGTAATAACAAGGAAATGTAAAGTCTTACATGTGGGTGCCTTTGTAGAGGGAGAATTGCACCTTGTCATAAATGAAATTGTTTTCTATCCCATTCATTTCCTTGTACTCTTAGATTTATTTATTTTTATCTTCTTCTCTTGTGCTTCAAGGAAATAGTTGAGGGCCATTGTCTTGGCTTGATGACCATAGGTAACAATGTTATCCACAAAAATTTCATGAAAATGAGAAGGGTGGCTCGTGATGATACTCCCTTTATCTTGGCTATGCCACCAAGAGCCACTACCCTGGCTTGGTGACTAGATATGTGGTAGTGTCATACTACTACATGCCCATGGTCATAATAGGTCGGCTCATGATGATACCTCCTATCCATCAACTAGTACCTTGAGTGTTTAGGTTATCTTATGGGTCCCCTTTTCTACTGAGAATATTTTCACTGATTTCTCAGGGATCCCTAGGAGAAGCATCTCAAAGGTTTAAACATTGGATTTTAACTCTTTTGATCTAGTTTTACCCTCTGGGATTTTATCCCCTTCTTCCCAAAAGGTAAGGTACAATTCTTTCTAGTGTAGCCAATCCCAATTCCCAAAACCGGATAGGAGAGATGAAAGGAATAAAGATGGAAAGTGGTAGGTATGGAGAGCAAATACGATGACTTTTCACATATCCACCCAGTAGCAATCCATCCTAAAGGGAAATAAACTTACTAGGGAACCATGTCACCCTTCGAGGTATGAAAGAGGCAAAGAGAATAATTTTCAAGAAAACGTCATGACATGAAGAAGGATTTAATGCAACACATTCAAGTTCTTCAAAAATCAGAGTGATACATACCATGATACCCAGACTCATTATCTCATGGAGCAAGATTCACCACTACTCTAGGACTAGGTTGGTGTGATGGATACTGTTGTTGGTGATAAGTGGAATGCACTAAATAAAATAGGGGCCCTCCGGGGCCATGCTCAAGTCACCTGGATCTCAGTACTCCATGTCTAGGACCTCTGGGCCCCAAGACGTGATCGCCTTTGTTATCCTTAGGCTAGGGTATAACAGTATCAAAATACAACATGACTATAGCCAAAAATAGAATCATATCCCTATTGTCCAAAACATTTTTTCATCATACCAATAAAATGTGTCCTCAAAAGAAAATAACATTAAAAAGAATTAAAACCCATATTTTTTGTGAGAGGCGTTTTGCCTCTTTTCAATGTTGCCTTCTTTTGATCCTTTTTTCTGATTTGTCCTGTGCAACATCCTTCAATTGATTGGAAACTTCTGGGTGGATTTCATTGATGACATGGGAGAAACTCTCTTTGAGGTGGAGATGAGAGGACAATGATTTAGAAGAGTCTTTGGAAGACTTGGAGGGATTATACAAACCTTTTCCTTTATCTAATTCTTGCTCGGGGAAGACAATTTTTAATATCTTTCTTGCATGAGAGGACTGTATTGGTGAGGCAACATGATTATCTTGAGCATTTGGGTTGAATGACAATGGAGGAGGGGGAAATGGAAACTATATTGTAGGCTAACCATGATGATGTGCAAGAGGATGATGGGAAATCTCTTTCCAACCATCATTGGTAGGTGGCTCTGGATGGATAGAAACATGAGGGGGGACATGGATACTAGAGAAATTTTAATGTGGCTAGAAAGGAGGCCTCTCAGGTCTAGGTTGTAAAATTCCTTGGCCAACTAGATTGAAAAATCCATCTTGGAAAAGTTGATTCAGTTCTTGCGTATCAACGTCAAAATGTATTGAAAATCATGGCCTTCTATGGTCTCTTTGCCAATTATTTCCTCTACCTCTGTTTTCACCTCTTTCATTGCTGCGCCTGCTAAAAAAACTCATCCTGGAGCAATATTCCCATCATAATATGAAAAATCTTAACAGTCCATTCACTAATACTCTACCTAAATAAAATCAATATGTTGATTCTATCATTCACAATAGAAGCATATGAAATCCATCCATTGATATAACTCACCACATTTTGAATTCACTAATCAATTGCAATTTGAATAGGGAATGATAGGGTCATTGGGAATATGAGGGGATTTGTAATGAATGAAAAATGGTAGGATGGACGGGAACCAACAAATGAATATTGTTCAAACAAAATGCAGGGCCCTTTTCTTCAAAAAAACAATGTCTCCATATCAAAATTTCCAACGCAAGTCATCATCCAATCCTTATGAATGAAATTCATAATAACATAACATGGGATAAATTAAATGTATTTGGGAAAGTGGTGGGAATATAATGAGAAAAAATGAGACAATGAACGAGGATGAGGATATTACTGTTATGTTATAAGAAATAACATTCATTGACTTTAAAATCAACATTTACATTATTCAAGAAAAATCATTTGAATATCCATTGTTTACCATGCCCATTTATTTCCAAAACTCCCACCAATTTTTGTTTGTGCGTGTCATGTTGGGGGCACAATTCTAGTCACGACTAGTCACACTGCACATACTTCACCAACCACTACTAGTCATGTTAGAGATTCATCACCAACCTCTGTTAGTCATCTTGGAGGTTCGTCAACAACCTATGCAAGTCATGTTGAAGACAATCTACTAGCCTTTGCAAGCGATGCCGGGAGCATGTCACCAACCAATGCAAGTCATGCTGGGGTCATTCATACTATTGAGAAGCCTCGACGTATAGGACGTATTCCCAATTTCCTTTTTAGGCTTTTCAAAGGAGATCACCTTACTCATTTGTTCCCTGCTACTATAGTGGTATGAGAAGCAGAGTCCTTATCTAGTAGCCCTTCGGGTTCTGAGTCGTCTTTGGTTTCACAACTTCTTTGTTTGATACAAGAATTGTACCGATGCAATCTTTGATCGACACCACTCTTGTTTTGGGGTGTGATGCATCTCTTGACCATGTTTTCTTGCATCCTGTTAAACCAATGGTCATTCCAATACAATATTTGACGACACCACTCATGTTTTGGGGAGTGATGCGTCTCTTGACTATGTTTTCTCGCATCCTGTTCAACCAACGGTCCTGCCGATGGAATATTCAGCTGACACCACTCCTATTTTGGGGAGTGATGTGTCTCTTGACCATGTGGTCTTGCATCCTACTCAACCAATGGTTGAAGAAGTGGTCGTGTTGATGCAATCTTCAGTCGATCCCACTCTTCTCTTTGAGAGTGACAAGCCTAAGGAAGTGACATTGCCAATGAAATCCTCAGTCAATATAACTCTTCTTTTAGAGGGTGATGCATATTTCTACCATGTCCTTAGCATTTCTAGTTCTGTACCTTCTGAACAAGGGATCATTCCACTCTCTTCGAGTACACTTCCTCCAATTCCTAGGGTGGTTTTCTTTGATTGGAATGATCTTGTAGAGACGTACCTTCCTTCTTCTGCACCCTTCCAAATAAGGGAAATTCTTCTATATATTAGATGAAGGATCCTCTGCAAGTATTTTATCCTCCTCGGCTTGACAAGTTTTAGGTTCTCCTAAGATTCTGTCAGCTACCTGTGAGTTGCTGGATTTTGACAAAAGTTATGCACGGGAGCCTTGGCCTCCCCCATTATATGTTTCTTAGAATAGTTTTCACCTGTCTTGGTCAAGCTCTTTTCTAACTCTCTAAAAAAAATAAAAAAAAATCCCAGTGAACTTGTCTCTTTCACACTCATTAAATGGCTTTGAAAGGACGTCTATCTAGTTTAAGTTTAATCCTTTTTCGGACCAAGTAGACTAATTTCAAAAAATGAACACTCTAGTCAATATTAGCTAAAAGAGTTATCTTGGGTATTGTTTTATACTTTTTTGGGCCTAGGGGACTAAATCTACGAAAAAAGTACATTCTTTGGAGTTAATTTGTAATTGTATTCCATTATTTTTCTTGAATTATTGAGCCTATTGTCAGTTCCCGCTTTCTCATTATAAGCCTCTTACCTCAACAATTTGTATCACTAGCCAAGCAGATCCTTGTTTATATCCTTTGCAGCTTGACACAATGTAACTTAAGAGGAAACATTCCCCCGAGTATCCATTTTCCACATGCACTTCCCTATGTTGATCATAGGTATGTTCCACTATTTGGAGCTAGTTGCTTACACACGACACTCGTTTCCTCTCTTGTATCATAGCATTCATTTTCCTATGAAAAAATAAAAAAATACGGGAGGAAAAAGAATATTATCTCATATAGGAAACAATCATGTCGCCTTTTAATAAAGAATTTTTTTTTGAGTCCATTTGTCATCCAAAGTTTGGGTTTATTATGACCTTAGGAAGCGGAGCTCGTTACATAGATTTTACTCCTCTAACTGGTTATTCTTCCAGCCCCTATGGAGAGTTTTATTGATGCCTCCTGCATCACAAAATTTCATAATCAAGTCTATGTTGTCGGAGTCCTCCATATGTCTCATTCTCTTATTCAAAGGAAGTTTATAAGCCTGTGTCGGCCATTTCTCAGAACTCTTGACGTTTCATGTTGGTCATACCCTCAGTGTGTCTTAGAGTTACATGAAGTTGTATTCCTACTGTGCACCCTGGTCCTACTTTCATTATCGATAGGTAAAATTGAACCCAACAGTCGACATCTCCCCATTGGTCGATGATTAGGGAGTTTCCCTTGTGTTCGGCGAAAATAAATTTATTCACACATTGGGATTTGTACAATGTCTTGGATTCCATTGGCCTTATTGGATGTTTCCTCACCTTTTTCGGTAGTATTCCTTATTGGATTCTATTCATAAGGTATTTTTCACGCACTACTTGCATCTGATTCATGCGAAAGATGCACAAGGTTGTTAGTTTGTGAACATCCTCTTCGTTTGATTTCCTCCAAATCATTAATCTATTTCTTTGTACCTCGTGTTGACTGATGAGAGATGCCTTAATGCTCTCCTTTCAGTGGGTCTCCTTCCATCGAATTCAACTCATATATTCTAGAAATGAGACCTAGAGTCCTATGAGTACCTATATCCTTGCAGTCATTAGTGGCAGGTTCTCCTGCCATCGACAGTTGGGAATACATCAATGTCCCCTGATCGATGGATTCTTCAAGTGTTTGACCTCAACACCTTTATTCACACTCGTAATAATGTACTAAATTCCTTGATACCTACTTTCATTATCGGTAGGTTGTCTTGCATTTGTTAATGGTATACCTCAATGACTGATAATCAAATGAAGCCTCATTGTGTTCAACGCCAAATCCTCTATTCACATAATGTAGACTTGCACCTTTGGCAGATAGTGTAGAAGATATTCAACTTACAATAGAAACAATCTTATTTTGTTGTTTTCTTTCATTGGACCAGTACCTATATGACTTTAGTGATCATGGGAGATCAGATTGTACTCCATTGTATACAAATATCTTCAGATTGATTTTGAGACTGGTTTCCACTGGGCCTTGTTTGTGACTATGAAAGCCTATGGCATGTGTCTACATTATATTGCCTATTCATGGACATGAAAAACTATTGGGTATATTTCCACATGGATCTGTAGTGTAATTGAAATTGGTATCCATGTGTAGAAAGTCATTATGGATTGTAATATTCTCATGAGTAGCTATCACTTCCAGATGAGTCTCCATTACCCCACTTCTGGGAATTATAATGTATTTCGTCCATTGCAGACACTCCTCTAACCTCACACATTAGGGGACATATGTTATAGATAATTTAACCTCACCCCATGCAACTTGATTGAATGACCTTTCCATTTCCCTATGCAAAATTGAAGTCCCCGTTTCACCTTCCAGAGCCAAAAACCCCATTTTTCCACATATACGTGCCCTACCAGTTAGACAATAAGCGTATATGCAGTTTATTCCACTACATCCCACGTACATTGGGTTTGGTACTCAAAATTAAAAATTGTGTCAGGTTTCCATGTCACGTCACGAGATCCATGATCCTTGACCTTCCATATACTAGAAATGTTCCGACTCGGCCCTTCAGTTCCATTTGAAGGATATAAATTGAGCCATATCCAAGCCATGGAAGAGGAGAGAATTCGAATTTTGAGAGCAAAGATACTCTGGAGAAATTTTCACTTCACATTGAGTGTGCATCACTTTATCCTTTAAAGTATGAACTCATTGTTTGGCCCCCAAGATCTTACTTATTTGATGGAGAACCTCATTGTATCCTTTAAATGAGCTTGCCTTTGGTGGAGGCCCAACTGGAAAGGACTTATTTTTTCGGTTCCAAGATGTGCCAACACATAATTTTGTCACTTACACACTTATGTTGATCATTTTTAATAGAAATATTCTTTTCTCGTCCAATTGTTATCTTGCAAATATTTGAATTATTATTCCATGGGCATATTTGCCATGTATGTTAATGGATTGTGTTATTTTATGTGCTAACATTATATGTTATAACCATTTTCTTGCGTATCTTGGTTATTGAGGACAATTTGTAGGTATAAATATTTGAGTTGCATGCTCAACGATGGTCTTCATTGAATGTCTAGATGAGGTAGGCTATTGATCTTGTCTTGTTAGCATTTTCATTTATATAACATACATGGGATTAGAGTTGATTTCTGTAGTCATTATGTCTATTGTGGTTTACCCCATGCCATAGAGGGATTTTCCTCATAACACATGAAGGGAGCGTATGTACGTGGGATACAATGGAGAAAAGTGTTTATATACGTGATAAGTAGAAGAACAAGTCACGTATCTGTAAATGGCTCATGAATGTTTGAGTAAATGTTGGTATTAGGTCCCTAAAGTATGAAGGAAGTTTACAGATCAACTACATAGGTATTGGTATGGTTGTATACTTGTTTTGATGATTATGTTTTGTCATGATATGGTGTATGCTTGAGGCATACTTGGTATGGTTGGTTTGGTATTTGGATATGATATATCTTGATTACTTGGATGAGGAGAACTCTTATATATGGTTCAATATATGACAAGGTTTTTATAGTTCATATCGTTGAGCTCTTATTGTATAGTGGCATATGCATGAGGGACATGCATTGGTTCGTTGAGATACTTCATTGATGGCATGGTATATGTCTATACATGATTGATTCTATGGTATATGGTACAGGTTGTATTCATGGTTGATGTAATGATTTATGATTGATGCATGTTGTAGTTCACATATTGGTACATAGTTATTGCATGGTATGGTACATGCACATATGTTGGATACAGTGACAGGTTGACATGTTATAGGTTGATGTGATAGTGGCAGTGAAAGTGATAGTGACATTGATAGTGACAATGGTAGTGATTGTGGTAGTGACAATTTGTCTACACTTATATTTTAAGGCGGTAGGACAAGGAAAGGATAGGTGGTTGTACCTTCTGGTTGGAGCTGAATAACTCAGGGGGTTGTAGCCTCCTTTTGGTTGGAGCCAGAGAATTCAGGGAGTTATAGATTCCTTTGGTTTGGAGCTTGAGAATAGGGGGTTGGATCCTCCTTCTAGTTGTAGTTGGAGAATCAAGAAGTTGGTGCTTCCAATGAATGTATTCTTGTAATATATAAGAAAAGTGTTCCATGGTTTTCTCCCATTTGGATTTCCACATAAATTATGGTGTACTATGTATCTATTGTGATATGATGTTGTTTATGATATATTGAATGCTAATAATAATTTTGTTAATATCATTGAAGAATATATTGTGTTATAAGTATTATAATTTCTCATTACTGATTCACCCCCCCCCCTCTCAGTAATCCAACAATTGGTATCAGAGCGAGGTTCTTCAAGAAGTAGTCTAATCATTGGAAGGAGATAATAGATTACACTAAGATTTGGGTACCACAATTTAATGTCAATAACTATGCCTTATAGAGAAGAAGAATGAATATGTATATACAAGCACAAGGATTTTATGTTTGGCGATCAATAGTAGATGGATACAAAGCACCAGCTACTCCCCCGACAGATAGAGATGGAAATAAAATTGAATAAAATTATTCAAGGGATAGAAACAATATTGAGAATGGTTTGAATCTATCAACACATACCAAGATTATGCAGATTCCGCAAAATAAATCCTGGACAAACTGAAGGCTATCTACAAAGGAGATGAGAAAGTTAAGGAAGCTAAAATTTATATTTTTAGAGCCAAGTTTGAACAATTGAAGATGAATGAAGATGAAAACATAGAATCTTAATTTCTACTAGTTAATGAAATAGTAAAAAATATCAAAGGTTTGGGAGATGAGATAAAGGAGTAGGTTGTTGTTAAAAATGGATTAAGATATTTACCAATGAGATTTGATTCAAAAATTTCAGCTCTATAATAAAGAGTGGACCTAGCTATAATTACCATGGATGAGTTGTATGGGATACCCACAACTTATGAGAAGAGGAAAGAGAAAAAAACGCAGTCACAAAGGACACAACATTCAAGGCATCCAAGAAGACAAAGAATAAAGATAAACAAAATCCAAAGTCAGGCTGTAGTTGTAGCGATGATTTAGAGGAATATGAAGAGGTGGCAAACTTTGTAAGAAAGACAAAAAGATGAATTGACAAATACAAAGGTATGATTCAATTGAAATGTTTTAATTGTGATGGTGTTGGTAATTTTGCTAATAAATGTCCCTATAAGAATAATGAAAGTAATGAATAATATGACTCTAAAAACAAAAAAGAATATCCAAAAGGGTAGAATAAACAAAAAGAAAATTTTCAAGAAAAATCTTTGCACCAAGGAAGACATTTCATCATAGAAAGACGAAGATAGCAACAATGATATATAGAGAGTAATTTTTATGGTAGTAGAATAATTTGATGAAGAAGGCTCCAAATAATAATGCGGAGAGGGAGAAGTTGATTACAAACAAGAATCAATGTGTTCCATAGAAGCTATAAAGAGGGAAAATAATAAAACAAAAGTCACTCAGGACATAACTAAAAAAGAAAGAAGAATCTTATAATTCCAACTCCAAATAAGTCGAGCAAACGATCACAAAGCTAAAACTACAGGTAGAAGAAGATAAGAAAATTGAAGAAGCACTTAGAGGAAAGTTAAATGAAAATGATAGGATCATTGAAGGGTTAGAAGTAGAGATAGTCACTCTAAGAAAAGATCTTCAGAAGAAGGACATGCAACAAAATAGCACCAGGATATTGGATAATATCATTAACAGTCAAAGACCTTACTATGATAGATCTGGATTAGGATATAACTAGACAAAGACAGAGAAAGTTTCAAGCTCCAAAACGACAGATCAATAAGAAAAACCAAGAAACTATGCAGAATCCATCATATGTCTCTCTAAGAAATAAGAAGGCAAGAAGACTCAAGAAAAACATTACAAAGACACTGCACCACCTAGAATATTCAGAAGTCAGTATCAACAACAACACACTATAGAAAGACCTCAAGAAGAAGAAGGATTCATAAGAGAAACACCATTCAAAATATCTTCCATTCCCAGGTATCAAACCATTTTTCTTGATTCATGTTATTCATGTAATAATTTTGGGGAAAAATAAGTGAATTGTAGATACAATACCAAGAATAGAAGAAACGATGAAGTCTATATAAGAAATAGTTGTCCAAGAATATCTTATGAAGCACAAAATAAAAGATACATTAGATTTAGATCATTGAAGGATGAAGTAGAATGCTACAAGTGCAACAACTTTGGACACATGGATAAATATTGTAGACTCATTATTCCTCCAAGGGAACCAAAGAATAATTTCAATAGTCATAAGCAAGAACAACAAAGGATATGGATAAGAAAGAAGGATCAATTCAACACTGAAGAATGCAACCTTGCTCTACAAGATCAACACAAGAAACATGGATGGTATGTTGATAGTGGATGATAACAGAATATGATAGGTGATAAAGATAGGTTTCTGACATTGAATAAGGAAAGAGATGGATTAGTTTCATTTTGAAATGAAAACTCATCCATAACTATTGGAAAAGGCACAATCAAGCTCAGAAGTAAGGATGCCACGACAAAAAATGTTTTACTAGTCGAATACATGAAACACAATATGCTAAGTGTAATTCAAATGTGTGATCAAGGACATAGACTTGTGTTTGAATCGATGAAGTGCGAGATAAGGAAAGAAGAATCATGCAAGTTGGTTGCTACAATTGTAAGAAATCCAAACAACATATATGTTCTAAATGAAATAAGAAAGGAAAGATGTTTCTTAGGAAATGGTGATGAAATTTGGCTTTGACACAAAAGGATGGGTCACATAAATTTTGACAATATTTTTTAAGTTAGTGAAAGGGAATACATAAGATAAATGCTTGAGATCTCAAAGGAAACAAATATTTTGTGAAATCATTGTCTATAGGGAAAATAAACCAATACCAAGTTCAAATCAAACGATTACTCCACAGAAAACCACTAGATATTGTACATATTGATCTAGTTGGACCGAAAACAACGAAGGGATTGAAAGGTGAAATGTACTTCATGCTACTAGTTTATGACTATACAAGAATGACTGCATTTTTCTTTCTTAAGAAGAAGTCGGAAGCATTTGAAAACTTCAAGACATACAAAGACATGGTTGAAACTGAGATAGAGTTGAAAATCAAGTGGTTGAGATCAAACAATGGAGGATAATTTACTTCAAAGGAGTTCATGGAATTCTACAGTGAACATGGGATAAAGAGGCAATTCTCAGTAGCTAGTCCACCTCAACAAAATGGAGTCGTCGAAAGGAAAAATAGAACAGTACAAGAAATGACCAGAACCATGTTAATGGATTCCAAGTTGACAAACATCTTTTGGGTACAAGAAGTGCATACAATAGTTCACATTCAAAATAGAGGGATTCTTAGAAATAATAGTGATAAGACTCCATATGCACTATGGAAAGAAAGACCAAGAAATGTGAATCATTTTAGATATTTCAGAAGCAAATGCTTCATTAAAAGAGAATATGGAAGAATTGGGAAATTTGATTCTCGAGTTGATAAAGGAATACTAGTTGGGTACTCAAGAAAAAGGAAAGAATACAAATGCTTCAATCTAATACTCAACAAAATAATAGAAAGCATCAATGAAAGATAAAAGAAAGTAGAAAATATTCAATGGAACGGTTTCATGAAGAAGATTTGAAAGACGAAGAAGTAGATGAAGAATCAAATGAAGAAAAAGAGCAACCAAAATCGAAGCAAGAACATCAAGATATTTAGGTACCTCCAAAGAAACCTAGAAAATGAGTGAAAAAAAATCATCCACCGAAATAGATCATTGGAAATAAAGATGTATAAGTTGAAACTAGAAGGATAATCCATTCACCAGAACAACAACATCTAGCACTACTATCTACTATTAATCCGAGTAGTTTTGAAGAATACAACAAGGATGAACATCGGATCAAAGCTATGGATGAAGAATTAGATCAGATAGATCAAAATGACACATGGGAACTGGTTCCAAGTCCAAAGAACAAGAACATAATTGGTACAAAGTGGGTCTTCATAAACAAGTTGAACAAGGATGGAAAAGTTACTAGGAACAAAGCAAGATTGGTATGGAAAGGATACTCTCAAGTTGAGGGTATAGATTTTGTAGAAACGTTTTCCCCAATTTCCAGGATGGAAGCATTCAGATTGATCTTAGCTTATGTGCATTCAAAGAGAATCAAGGTATATCAAATGGATTTAAAGTCATCATTTCTAAATGGAGAATTGGAAGAAGTAGTCTACATCGAACAACCTGAAGGGTTCATGTTATCAAAGAAGGAAGATTATGTTTTCGAGTTAAGGAAAGTGTTATATGGACTCAAGAAGGCCCCGAGAGAGTGGTATTCAATACTGGACACATACCTATACTAGAAAGGGTTAAAAAAGAGTAATGCAGACAACAATATCTACATAAATGTTAATCAATATAGTATCATGATAATAGAATTTTATGTTGATGATATTATCTTTGAAAGTGATGATGATAGGATGAGTCAGAAAGTTTCCAAAAACATGCAGAATGAATTCGATATGTCTTTGATTGGAGAGTTGTCTTTCTTTTTGGTTCTCCAAATATGTCAGAGAAACAACAATATCTTTATCTCTCACGCCAAGCATATCAAAGAAATGTTGAAATTTTTTGGAATGACATATTGCAAACCAGTGAGTACTCTTATGAAGACCAATTTTAAGTTAAGTAAGGATAATGATTATAAATATGCATATCAGAGACAATACAGATAGATGATTTGCAACTTACTCTATGTAACATCTTCCAGAATATATGTGATGTAGGAATTTGGACAGGTTGCAAGGTTTCAAGTAGCACCAAAGGAATCACATGTTATAACAATAAAGAGGATATTCATATACCTCAAAGGAACATAAGAGTTTGGCTTATGGTATCCAAAAGGGAAGGATCTATCTCTTTTTGCCTACACAGATGCATATTTGGCAGGTTGCATTGATGATAGAAGAAGTACAAGTGGACCAAATTTTTACTTGGAAGAGTGTCTGGTATCATGGTTAAGAAAAAAACAGTAATCAATATCCTTGTCTACAACAAAATCATAATACATTGCAACAATGACTTATTGTACTCAAGTTATTTGGATGAAGCAGACCTTAGATGATATACAAGTAAAGTGTGATAAGCCCATTTCAATACTTTGTGACAACACCAACATAATTAGTATATCCAAGAATCCAGTGATGCATTCTAAGATGAAGCACATTCCAATAAAGTATCACTTTCTATGGGAACAGGAAACATAGAACAACATCAAGCTAGAGTATGTATGGACAAAAGAGAAGATTGCATACATCTTCACAAAACTACTTGCAAGGGAAATGTTTGAGTATCTGCGATAGAATCTTAGAGTGTTTTATTCCCCACAATGATTCATATGACATCAAGATTAACATGACATGGGGAGAGAAACATAAGTGTTGAAAGAGTTCAATTAAATAATCCTTTGAATACTTTTCATATACATCAGAGAGTTACCCGAGGAAGCACTATGACAAGAAAGGGAAGTAGATATAGAAGAGGCCTGTAAATGGGGGGAGAAACCCCAAGATGAGGATTACCCTTGTAAATGTGCTAAACCTACACATAATATATCTAGCTGGGAATTGACATATACAGTTGCAAAGAAAATAGAAGAAAAGAGAAGCAAGAGAGAAAGAATGGAAGAATTCTCATTAACCAAATGAATGAATGATACTTTACACATGATATACTCTATATAAATCAACTAATGCACATTGGAGGAGAATCCAATGCACCATAGTTGTGGTATATAGTGATATGGACACATACCAACAGTTATGAGAGTAAATTGACACATAGTCTAGTCTCTCAGGCAATTACGGGAGTGAACTGCCACCTAGTTGAGTTAACTAGTCTATCAGTGTTCGGTTAATGGATTGAAACATAGTGAAGTGATGAGGATATCAGGGAATCATGGGAAATGTGCTAGTCTGGTGATGATCCCAAGGACAATACACATTATATGGTGTTGATCCCAATGATGCATGGTGATAATCACAATGTAGCATCTAGAATCCACTCAATTGATCAAACTGAAGTGAAAACTAAAGGGAATATTCTCCCTAGAGGAATCTTCTTCCTAAAATATAGGAGACTGAATAGTGACTAATAAACATAGGAAAAATAAATCCTAGGTTTTTTTGAAGTAACTTCAACACCCCCCCTGAACATCACTATGGTGAAAATAAAGAATGGGTCTCAGAAACAAGGCCATGTTAGGTACCCAAATACAAAATATACACTGAAATAAAGCAAGGAAAGAGGGAAAACCTCATGGGAACCCCCCCGCTCAAAATATAGTGTATGTAAAAATAAGAATTGACAGTTGCTAGGAAACTGTGTCCTTCACTCCAAGACGACTTTCCAAGGAATGGAACTTTTGCTCAGTGAAGGTATTGGTGAATATGTTTGTTGTATGTTTTGATGAAGGAAATAACTATAGGTCGATGATCACATCATGTACTAAGTCCTGGATGTAATGCATGTGGATATTGATGTTCTTCATTCGCTACCTATGAACTGGATATCTTTAGAACTTCAAAGTGCTCTAGTTGTCACACCAGATGATGATCGACCGATGAAACTGAATGCCCAACTCAGTGAGAAAATTTTGTAGCCACATAACCTGAATCGTTATGTTAACTACCCCTCTGTGCTCTTCCTTGGATGAACATAGAGAAATGGTACCCTGCTTCTTTCTCAAACAACAAATAGGCCTGGAACCAATACTGAGTGAGTAACCATATATGGACTTGTGATTAGTGCTATCACCAGCCCAGTCAGAATCATTGAACCCAATGAGATCAAATGTAGAGTATTCTACATAATGAATCCCAAAGGTGATGGTTCCCTATACTTATTGAAGGATATGATTTGCAACCTTCCAATATAGCTCATGCGGCTCTTGCATGAACTTGGAAACTGCACCAACTGCATATGAGAGGTTTGGTATGGAGTGTGTGAGATACAACAATCTCCCCACTAGTTTTATATACAGTGTGTTTTCAACCAGTGGAGTGTCCCTACCATCCTCAAGTCTGACTCCTGATAGGAAAGGAGTCGGAGCATACTTACGGTCTGTCATGTGAAATATCTCAAGGAGATATCATGCATACTTTTCCTGGCAAATTTTGATGCCTGATGCACCATGAATGATATTAAGTCCAAGGAATAAGTGTAGTGGACCCATGTCCGTCATCAAGAAACTATCATGTAGAATCCTCTTGAATTTAGCAATCATTGAATTCGAGCAATCGATGATCAACAAATCATCAACATACAGAACTAAGAGTAGAAGTGAATCAGTCATCCTAAGAGTGTAAACATTTGAGTCTGATTTACAATGTAATAAAGTTATGTGAAAATAGGTAGGAGTCCATCTTGGCATACGATGCCCTCGTATCCTTCATGAGGCCATAAAGATATTTCTTCAGTCGACAGACCAAAGATGAATCCTGCATAAATCCTTGTGGCTGCTCCATATAGATCTCCTTAGAGAGATCGTCATGAAAAAAACCATTTTTCATGTCCATCTGATGGACTTCCCATCCCTTAGCTTCCGCAATGGCAAGTGACAAATGTATGGAATCCATCTTCGCTCTTGGAACGAAGGTCTCATCATATTCAATTCCATGCACTTTCTGAAAGCATTTGGAAAAAATATTGGCTTTGTATCTATTAATCTATCCATCTGTTATTCTCTTGGTCCTGTAGACCCATCTGAACCTGACATGTTTGCTTCCAGAAGGAAGGGGAACCATATCCCAATTCTGGTTCTCGAGGAGGGAGTTGTGCTCCTCCTGCATGGCGAATTCCCAAAAGGAATTTCCAACAACCTCGCCATAAGACTGTGGATCTGAATACTGAACCAAGAAAATATGCATGGGTGGAAATGGTTTAGTGGAAGTGAGTGCAAGAGGAGGCTCCTCGAAATCATATCGAGTCCTCCTAGTATCAGCTGGATCACCAACAAGATCCCCTGCATCCTGAAGAGTAGTTTGGGCCCACTTGGGCCTTTGCTATGGCTTTGCATCTACTTCTGGATGCATTGACTCTGTATCTAATTGTAGTGAATATGTATCTGGATCATTTGAATCCTATGAATCTTAAATATCATCTGAATAAGAGACAGCATGTGCATGATCATCATATCTGACAGATGGAAGAACAAAGGTGTCTGTATGCCGCTTCTGAGGTACATGCAAGATACTTTCCTCAAATTGGACACTTCGCTTAATCATGATCCATGCCGAGGAAATATAAATAAGTCTATATCCCTTCACACCATCGGGGTATCCAACAAAGATACACTATGTGCTTTGTCGATCAAGTGCCTTCATTTTTTTAGAGGGAATCCAGGCCCATGCACGTGAACCAAAAACACAAAAGTGGGTCACTTCCAGTTTGAGGCTGCTCCAAGCCTCGTAGGGGGTCTTATCCTTGACAGATCTATGGGAAGATATTTTTTGGATGTAGGTTGCACAATTAAGTGCTTCAACCCATAATATCTGCAGAAGTGACTTTGCATGTAGGATGCAAGATTCCATCTCTTTTAGAGATCTATTTTTATGCTCAACAACTCCATTTTTCTATGGAGTATAGGGAAATGTGTGCTACAACTGAATCCCTACCTCATGACAAATATTTTGTATCTCATGGTTGACATACTCTCCCTTGTTATTAGTTCGGAGGATTTTTATTTTCTTTCCCCACTGTGTCTCAACAAGGGCTTTGAAATATTTGAGGTGTTGAAAGACATTTGATTGTTTCCTGAGAAAGAAAATCCATGTGAAGCTTGAGAAATCATTAAAAAAAATGAGAATGTACCTTGATTTGTTGATTGATGGATGCATAAAAGGGACCATGAGATCACTATGGATCATATCTAAAGGAGAGGAAGCCCTCTATGTATTTCCTTTGTTGAATTTCTCTTGAGGGTGTTTTCCAAGAACACATCCCTCACAAATTCCTTTGGAGAAATGGATGTTTGGTAGACCATCAACCAATACCTGCTTGCTAAGTTGTTTCATATATCTGAATTTTAAATGCCCTAACCTTCCGTTCCATATCCTACTGATTTCATCAGCATGGGTAAGAAGTAAAGCATAATCTGGTTCAATAAATTGAGAAAATGTGTAAATCCTAGATTGGTGATTTACCTCACCACTAGCAACCCTAGAATTGGTTTGCATGTCATAGATATCCACTACATGAGGTGTGAATATGAATTTATTTCCAGTGCTAGAATTTTTCATCTGATACATGGAGATAATATTGATGGGAAGTTTGGGAACGTGCAACACATTCTCAAAGCTTCTACTGGTGAGTTCAATCCTTCCTTTTCTGGTGACCTCGGCTGAAGCATTGTCTCCCATCAGAATATGAAGACCTTTGCATGCATACAATGAGTATTATACCTCTTTTGTGGAAGTCATGTGGTATGATGCTCATGAATCTATGATCCAAGCATTGGGAGAGGAGTTGATGGCAATCAAGGCATGGATGGAATTGCTTTTTTTAGGATTATGATATTTTGGATTCTTCTTCTTGGCACCCTCGGGGATGTGATCTCCAAGGTTGTTTTTCTAAAGTACTTGAGTCATTAGATCTATATGTTTCTACATACATGTGGATTCTGGATGGAATCCTTTATGGAAGTATGTGGATTTCTCCCCTTTTCTTCCCTTTCCACCTTTGGATCCAGAGGCATCATTGAAGGTTTTTTAGTACCCTTCCTTCTTCAAATTTGCATGTGATTTCATTTTGTATTTATATTTAGATTTATGATATTGATGACCACTTCCATCCTGCACAGTAAGTACATGCACCTTTGGGCCTTTGATTTTTCCCATGTGGATGAGATTGTTCTGCTCTTGTGTCAGAGACTCGATAAAGTCCTCAAGAGAGGACATCTTCCAGGTAGATCCAAATGTGAATCTAACTGGATGAAATTTGGATACAAACACTAAGTATTATGGACCAAGGTTTGAGAGAATGGTGAGAACCATTTGTTTCTCCTCCTTATATTTATCAACCCTGCAAGCCTTGAGTTGCGAAAACAAATCCTTATATTTGGTAAAGAAATATTGAATATTGTCAAAGATTTTTGGACCCAATGTCAGCAATTCCACCTAGAGAATGTGTCCTCTCATATCATCATGTTTTCCAAAAATACCTTCCATGGTGGTCCAATCTTCATTGGGGGTTTTACAAGAGGGTATGTGAAAGAGAAGCTCAGGAGAAATGAGACTGCATATTGTTCTAAACGGTTCATCCATTCTATTTAGATACTTGGATTTATCTATGGATGGTGTTGGTTTTTCCTTTTTGTTCATGGTTAACCTATACAATCCTATGCTTTGAATATACATTATCATCTTCTCCTTTCATGCAAAGAAGTTGCAAGGTGTACGAATGAATTCTTTTGGAAATTCCATTTTTACGTTGTCTTCAATCTTCGGTACCCGTAAAAATAATTTGGTGTGTATTTTAAATAATAGTCCGTTGACTCTGATACCATGTAAATGTGTTGAACCTTCATAGAATAGATGTAGCTAGGAATTGACATACACAGTTGTAGAGAAAATAGAAGAAAATAGAATTAGGAGAGAAAGAATGGAAGAATTCTCATTAACCAAGTGAATGAATGATAATTTACACATGATATACTATGTATAATTCAACTAATTCACATTGGAGGAGAATACAATGCACCATAGTGGTGGTCTAGAGTGATCTGGACACACACCAACAGTTATGGGAAAAAGCTTCCACCTAGTCTAGTCTATCAGGCAGTTACGGGAGTAAACTGCCACCTAGTTGAGTTAACAAGTCTATCAGTGTTAAATTAACTCACTAAAATAGAGTGAAGTGAGGAGAAGATCAAGGAATCATGGGTAATTCTCTATTTTGGTGATAATACAAAGGAAAATGTGCATTATTTTGTGATGATCCCAATGTTGCATGGTGATAATCCCAATGTATCATCTAGACTCCACTCAACTGATCAAACTGAAGTGAAAACTGAAAAGAATATTCTCCCTAGAGGAATATTCTTCCTAAAATATAGGAGACTAAATAATGACTAATAAACATAGGAAAAACCTTAGGAAAAAAAAAATCATAGGTGTGTGTGAAGTAACTCCAACAACCCTTTTCCATTGATGTCAAAGGGGGAGAGATAGAGAAAGGCATGGAGAAATAAAGAGAGAAGCATGAATATAGGGGTAGTCATGGTCATAGGAGGATCATGGGAATATGTATTGTCATGCCTAAGTGTTGTCATCAATGCCAAAGGGGGATATTGTTGATAGTTTGGTTTTCATTGATGTGAACCCTTGAAGAATCCATGACTGTGTGGTTTTGGTACCCAAATTTGGTTTAGGAATATGGACATGAAGACCAAATTAAATGTAGGAAAGATCCTCATAGATGGATAGTAATCATCATTATGTTTCCAATGATATGTGGAATTCCACTCAGTTCCTCACAGTTAGGGAGATATGACTTTGTGAAGTTGTAAGCCCCGAAGAAGTGGTCAAGAATCCCCTAGTTCGTTACAAATCTTTAATGAAAGGGTAAATTTGTTGTAACAAGAAAACCATAGAAGACCTAAATTAAGGAGAGGAGTTACACACACACACACACACACACACACACACACACACATTCATTGATTATCTATCTTGTGAACTAGTGATGTTTTTGCTAAGGTTGTGACGACATTTTTCTGAAGTAGAAAAGGAAGGTCAAAGGTGAAATTTTCAGAGTTGCAGAAAACCCTAGTTTATGAGGTATACATGGGTTGTAGATCAAAAAGGGAGTGTATGTACATTGAATACAATGGAGAAAAGCATGTATAAACGCGGGCAGTAGAAGAGCAATTCACGTATCTATAAAAATGACCATGAATGTTTGAGTAAATGTTGGTACCAGGTCCATGAAGTCTAAAGGAAGTTTATAGGTCAACATCTCATAGTTTTAGATCAACGAAAGAGGCATTGGTATGGTTGTATATTTGTTTTGATGATTATGTTTTGTTATGATATGGTGTATGCTTGAGGCATACTTGGTATGGTTGGTTTGGTATTTGGATATGGTATATATTGGTTTCTTGGCTAAGTAAGGAGCACTCTTATATTTGGTTCCATATATGACATGGTTGTTATAGTTCATATCCTTGAGCTCTTGTTGTATGGTGGCATATTCATGAGGGACATGCATTGGGTCTTTGAGGTAATTCATTGATGATATGGTACAGGTCTATACATGATTGATTCTATGGTATATGGTACGGGTTGTATTCATGGTTGATGTTATGATTTATGATTGATGCATGTTGTAGTCCACATATCGGTACACAATTGATGCATGGTATGGTACAAACACACAGGTTGGATACAGTGACATGTTGATAGGTTATAGGTTGATGTGACAATGGAAGTGACAATGACAGTGATAGTGGCAGTGATTGTGGTAGTGGCAATTGGTATACACTTATATTTCATGGTGGTAGGATGGGCCAAGGATAGGTGGTTGTAGCCATATTCTGATTGGAGCCAAAGAACTCAGGGGGTTGTAGCCTCCTTCTGGTTAGAGCCAAAGAATTTAGGGAGTTGTAGCTTCCTTCAGGTTGGAGCCTCCTTCTAGTTGTAGTTGGATAATAATGAAGTTGGTGCTTCCAATGAATACATTCTTTTGATATATAAGAAAATAATTATGTGGTTTTCTCCCATTTGGGTTTCCACGTAAATTCTGGTGTACTATGTATCTATTGTGTTGTGATGTTGTTTATGACTATACCACCGATGATATTGAATGATAATAATAAATTGGTGAATATTTTTGAAGAATATATTGTGGTTAAAAGTATTATAATTGCTCATTATTGCTTCACCCCCCCTCTCAGAAATCCAACACATTCCATACAAAAGGGGAATAGTTTATTTGGACTATGTCTTCCTATTTGTTATAATACATTATCTAAATTACTACCTTAATAATTAATTACCACTAATATTATGAGCTATTTCAATTATTATTCTCCATTGTCTAACAACTATTTCAATTATTATGTTCTACTTTACCTTCCCTCATATTATGCACTATTTCCTCCATGTTTGAAGTAGAAAGTGTCCCTACATGTGAAACCAAATGTGGAAAATGAGTAGAAAATTCATATTTCAAAAATAACTTGGTTTGTGTGGGAAATTTTCCTTTGTTACCAACAAGGTATGTGGTAATGATGCCATTATGAGTGTTCTACATGAGAACAACGTACCAATAGAGTATCTTGGTCAAATTTTGGTTGGAAATCAATCATGTTGTCCATAGGATGAGAAATCAGTAACTCTTCTTCAAGATGGGATGGCTCATACTTATTGATCTAGGAAACATTAATGATTTGATACATTCCAAGTTGTGGTGGTAACACAAACCTAAAATAAATTGCATCTAGTTGTTATAAAATATTATAGGCATAATATGCAAATTGTGACATTTGGCTCCCTAAAAATTCTAGTTCTAAAGATATAACTAGATATGATAACCAATACTAAATGGGGTTGGATTGTGATGGATATCATGGAGGACATTCACATGTTATTGATTCTATTATAGAGCACTATTAACTTGCAAATAAATAAATTCTATCCTACTAACAAAAGTATTAGCTTGCTACTAAGTTGTGAGTTGTTACTCAAAGGTAACTTGTCATAAGGTTGTTGGAAATTCAATAGTGTTTTCGATTGGAAGTTATAGCACAATTCAAAAGGAGAATAACCAATGACATTGTTGTTCCTAAAGTCTGCACTTGACTGCTAAAGGGCAGACCTAGGTCACCTCAAGTTTATAATGATTGGTTTTATTATTTTGTTGGTCAGTTAGAGGTTTGGTTTTACCAAGGCAAGGGTATGGGTGGGTTGGAAAAATGATATAGATGATGGTTCTCCTTGGATGGTGTCACACAAATGACAGACAAGTGAAATAATATAGGAAAAAACAAAGGGAAACAACAAACCACTCAATGAGAAATCTATTGCAAGAAGTTTAATACTTAAAATATCATTTCAAGACATTAAACATGTATCAAAAACAAAATTGATCCCAAAGGTTGCAATAAAAGAAAAAACTTCACTAAAGAATTAGCTTCTTTACAAGATTCATATTAGTAAAGATAAGTTATACAATAGTTGAAGGAAATGAAATTTACTTCACAAAGATCAAAAAATTCATTCAAGATAAGATGAAAAAACACATGAAGATTTGGAGAAAAACATGGTCATCAAAAGTATATTCACCAAAAACTGCATTCAAGATAAGATAAAAAAACACATGAAGATTTGGACAAAAACAATGTCATCAAATGTATATTCACCAGGTAGAGAGATTTAATCCATGCATAGAATAGGTTCAACCAGTTAATGCATTGATCTTCATTTCCCAAAAACCGAACCATTCAAACATACAAAAAATGCCTATTTATCAAAGATGTAGAGGCTCTCAACCATCTGGAATTGAGGCTTAACTCTACACTATCAGTTGGAAAACTACTTATTGAATTAACTAAAATATTGTTGGAGTATGGTAATTTATACTTTGAGATTGACTTAATAAAAAAAGAGTGGTTCTTATCACACATAAAAGACCACTTATTAACTTCATCTAAACAATATTGAACTTTAAACAACTGAAAACAACTACTAGCAATAAACTAGACTGATGCATATGTTGGAATAAATTGAACCCTGACAAAAAATAAATAGGATTGATAGAACTAGATTCTGAGTCGAGCATTGGTGTCCATGTGCATTGTTGGAGGCCACTGTGGGATAATTGGATGGACTTCTTCACATTATCTGCTTAAGGAAGAGGCAAGTCTTCTAGTGGTTCTTCCACTTTGGAGCTCCGGAGCTCCGGGGAACTGTGTTTTCTCTGAATTGAAATCTCTCAGAGTGACGCGGCGACATGTTGTCACAATCGATGACATGTCATAAAAATAGAGTGACACATGTCAACTGAAATAATGCAGATGATGTCACCAAAGTGCCTGAAATGAGTGCCACATGTCATCTGGAATAAATCGATAGGCGGCATATGAGACGTTAACTGAAGAAGAACTTATGAGAAAGGGGCTCTAGTGCTTGATCATTTCAGAGCTCTAGTGCTTCAGCACTTTGAAACTTTGAGTCTCCAGTTCTTCGAAGCTCCGACACTTCTACACTTCGGGGCTTCAGAGATTTGCGCTTGTTCTTAATTGAAATATCTTGGAGTGACAATGTTCTAGAGTGAAACTTCATATTTTTTGTTGTTAAACCTTCCACGGTTTTGAAACTATGAATGCACAAGAGTCTTCGATCTTAATTGACTATCAGATCTCAACCGTCAACAATTTAAATCTGTCTATTACAAGCTAAGCCTAAAATGGATTGTTGCGTCTTTATTTTTGGATGTTTCCTATGGATATAAAGTACTTGGTCGACCTGTTACACTCTCAATCAATGGAAAACATGATGAAAATTGTTTCAAACCCAAACCCTGACATGTAATTATCCTTCAATAAAAAAAAAAAATGGGTGAAAATAATTAATCAAGAAAGGTAATGATGAAAAACTAAGTCATTTAGTAATGGGAAGTCAACTTATCCAACAAAAAATGAATGATTGTTGATGAAGGTATAGGGTAATGAGAGAGGAGGGGAAGGGGTGCAAACTTAGGTCTTAACATTGGCTCCAATTGGGGACAACACCCCCATGTGGGGTGATGAGAACATTAGATCAGGTGCCTTGGAATTCAATAACTTGTTCCCACTCCCCCTAACTTACCTTTGCTTTTGTCTGTCGACCATGTATATTTGTCACTATCCCTCATCCATACATCTTTGTAATTTAAAACTTAAGCTAATCACAGTGCCTTTGTTGGGATATGGAGTCTTATTGTTGATCTACTATATAAACAAACTAAAAATTAAATGCTCGAAAAAGTGAGCTTATTCTCCTATTCCAATTTGCTAAAAATTTCTACTCATGTATAAGTAGATTTCCATAGTAACCATTCAAGAAATTTGTTGATTGACATACCTTCTTGTATGAAAATGTGGAAAGAACACAGCAGGTGGAACAAAAATTCCATATTGAATGTATACTCATAGCTGCAAATGGATGTCAAAGTGAAAATTGCAACATTTGGTAGCTTTGAAAAAACTAAATCCATGTAATTAGCTATTGGATCATAAAAATATCCAACCATTACCCTTTATTGCTATGAAAAATAGATGAACTGTCTCTGAATATCCTCAACTTTCACTGATCCATTTTTTATGTAAACATCTTCCTTTTGCAAATCTAAAAATGAATCAGGAAAAGGTTGCAAACTGTCTCCATGGCTCTTGAGGTCTTGAACTAAAATATGCTCTTGATAAAAAGTTTTAATGTACCTTTCAAGTTCTACATTATAACATTTATATACTAATTTGTTGTTGTTGTAACACACCTGACCCTTGAGCAGATTTCCTAGGGATGAGGAACCAAAATTTCATTCTTCTTAAGTGGTCAAATCCTTCATTCAGGGTTTCTATCACATTTTACTTGTCCACAACTTTGCAACCATGGTCTCCATGCTCAAAACTGATCTAAGAACCACTAGATATACCTTTCTGAAGTTCTTTGGGCGTTCATTGGTTGAGGGACATGTGGTGTCCACATGAATCCACCTCACACATATTGTCTCGAGGTTCCTTCATCCACAGTGGAATTCCATCCATTGTCCAATCCCATGACTGGACTCAATCTTTTTCTAACACGTAGGCATCTAATATGTAGGCTAACAGGATCTTCGACACTTCAGTGCTTCGGCACTGAACACCTCCTTAATTTCTATGCACGAGACCTTCCTAAGTCCCGAAGTCCCGTGAGCTTGCCATGTGGCTCTAGTCTTCACACCTTTTGTCTCTTTACAATGTCACACCCGAATCCTCTGAAGTCCCGAAGTCCCAGACTCTTTACAACTACTTTGGCTAGGAGGCTCATCCCTGAGGCTAACATGTGGAAGGGGCCAGGGGTGACACATGTCATGTTCCAATGGGTCTATAGGGTATGTGATACACACGAATCCCGGTGACAAGTGGCATGTCAAACTTGGGTCCATGTCACCCTGGGTGATGTCATTGTTCCATGTCACTCCAGAGTACATCTTTCTGACATTCCTCAGATCTCACGGTCGACATCTGACCATGTAGATCCATGGATCTACAACTCCTGTTACTTAGGGAATTAGGTGTTCGAGATTTTTGTGATGCAAAATCCTCCTTTCTTCTGAAGTTGGTCAGCGTCGGGCTAACCAAAACCCAGATATAATGATTAGGAAAAGTCCCAAAGTGTCCTTGAATCAACGACTCTCGTTACTTTAGGTTTCAGATCTTTTCGACACATCATAACTAAACTTTTCCTAGAGTGCCCTATCTCCGAACTCAAAGATCTAGTGCCATGTGTCCCTGTATATCAATGGCTGAGAGGGATCCCAACGAGTCTGAGGATCCACGATCCTCATTACTTCATGACTTTTTCCTTTGGGGGTTTTGGTGTCACAACACCCCTATCCTCCTGAAGTGGTCAACGTTGGGATGACTATGTCGTAAATACGACAACTAGGATAGGACCCTAAGGATCCCTATATCTATTGTACAATTCACTTCATGAATTCGACCTTCAACAGTTTTTGACATTACAACATCATTTTTCTCCTAAAGCGGTCAACGTTGGGTTGAATTCATCATAAATATGACAACTAGGATAAGACACGAAGGATCCTCAGATCAATGGTCCTGGTCACTTCGCATCTCCGACATTCAAGGGTTTTGGCTCCAGTGCCACACCATTTTCTCGAAGAGGGACTTCGTTGAAGCACCCTGTGCGGGTCCCTTCTCCTGAATGATCGGATGGTAGGCGAGGCTCCTAATGATCTCCCCTAAATATACGAATCTCCTTCACTTTGTAACTTTGACATTCAGGGAGTTTGATGTTATATCATCTACAATCTCCCGAAGTGGAACTTCTCCGAAGTACCATACGCAAAATATTCCACTAGACGATCAGATGATCTAGGATTGGCCCCAACAGACTCCCCAGATCAATGACTCAAACCTTTCACGATTCTATCATTTGGGTATTTTTTACAGTTATTAAGTTTGACATCCGAGGGCTTCGATATCCTGAATCTCTGAAGCCATCAAGAGCTACCTCATTTTGTACTTAGTGTAGGGTTCCTAGACCCTGGTCATATGGACCCTCTGGTGAATCTCATGCTATAATATCTACTCTTAGCCGAGATTTGGTTAAGGTCATGTGAATGAGCCTAAGGCATCTTAGGCTACTAGTTTGAAGGAATTTCCTTCCTAGCTCACATAACGTTAAGTTATGAAACATGGCAGGGTAATCTCATGGAATTATCGAGACGGTAGCAGTGCCAAGAGGCTTGCTTCGACTCTAGAACTGTGAGGTAACTCCCTGGGGACAACACCTTTGAGGGTTAAATTGGAGCATATGGAAAAATCAAGCAGAAGCATAAGTCCTCAAGGACATAAATAAATGCACATCATTTAATCAATCAATAAAGAGGCTAATCTTAAATGTATGCATACATTCATTCATTCATTATTCCATTTCAAAGAACAAAGCATGAAAACACTTATTAGAACCAAAAGACATAATGTGACTACTGAAAGGGGTTCTCGTTTCCACCCAACCATAGGCTCAGTCACTCCTAATGGATTTACCACTAGTCACCCCCGAGCTAGGCCATGATGCTTTGAGATTGAATCTTTTCTTCGGGCTCAACAAAATTTAGGGATGAAGGTTACTCTCCTTTCGAGTCAGTCTCTATTTCCTGCAATCATAAAACACTCTTTTCACAGTTCTTCCTCAAACTCGAGAGTTCAGTCTCTCATCTATGCACTCTTCATAGGACTTCCTCTTCCTACCATGCCTTCCTTTATTTCCTTCCTCAGCAAGATTATGTGTGGCCCAAATTCCCAGTCCGTGGTAATGTCTGGAAGCCTTACAGATGGGTGGTCTTCCCCATCCCCTCATTAAATATTGAGGAGGTCTTCCCACCTACCAGCTTGACTGTACTTCATTCATGGTTCAGAGGGTTGGTCTGATCCTGAGAAATTAAATCCAACAAAGTAATGGTCTGGTGGAGTTTAACGCAACCACTCCTAGTCCCCTTCACCATCTCTTTCATAACATTCGTAGTCTCTCTTAGCACACCCGTCTTCCAACAGTCATGCTACACTTATCCATTTTCTAGTAAATAACATAATTTATATTCATTGATGTTTTATACAAAGGTCTATCAAATCAAACATTCATACATATTGAGTTTTCCATAGTCTCTTGGCCAATATAGCTATATTTACAAATTGGGGGAAATAGGGTGTTACAATTTCGTCCCCCTTAATGGAACATCGTCCTCGATGTTTTATCTATCAATAACACATGTCATGTTATTTGTCGTTCAGTTGCTTCACAAATCCTGATCCTTGTCCTTGGTCAGGTCCTTTCTAGAGTCTTAACCTTCATCACCTGCCTTCAATAATTCTTGGACAACAAGCACATTAATCATATTTGCATGCGAAAACATTTTATTGTGCATACAATTATGGAAACATTTCACAACTTGCACAATTTTCATCTGTGTAGTTTGTGGATTTGTATCCACATGGTTGTCCTGTTATCCAGGATCATTGTTTTTCCTGGACATACCTATTGTGTGCATGATCCCAATCAATATTTTACAAGAACTAGCAAAGTATTCTCTGGATTGTGTTACCACAACACAACATATTCTAGGTGATCATGAATTACCATGGGCTTCTCATGGCTCAATAGTAGCCATTTTTCATGCTTTCCATCTTGACAGTTGTTGGCCCTTGACCAAGTTTTGAGGATTCTTGGTCATGTTTGACCTAGTTTTGGGACATCAACAGGTTGTCGAAGGAGGAGTGCAAGACAAAGTGGAGATCACGGGATCTCGTCCCCTCTTTAGGGATTTTTGGGTTTTGGGGCTATGTAACAGGTATGGGGATGTCAGCCCATGGGTTTACCCATGTTTAGGCCTGATTTTGTTTTGTATAAATAGAAAGCTAGGCGATGTAAGAAATAGTTTGATCTATGTGATTGAAGAGTTGTAAGTTGTGATAAGTGCAAGTAATAGTTGTAAGTGCTTCGTGCATACTGTGTGAGATTTGTAGAGCTAAGTGCAAGTGACCGTAAGAGACTATGTGTAGGCTTTGTGTTGTAACCTAGCTTGGGGAAGGAGGATCTAGTGAAGAGTGCATAGATCTCCTGTCATCTGCAAAGTTTATCTTGAGGTTGTGTGCATGTAAGAAGATTGAAAGAAGCTAATAAAGAAGATGAAGAGTTGGTGGAAGTAGCCCAAGGGTGGGGGTGAACCATGTATATCTTGTGTTATAGTTTCTTTGTGTAATGTATTGATGTGTTTATGTGTTTACTTGTTTAGATGATTTGATATAGATGAATGATAGATAGATCTGTTGATGCTATGTTCTTACTAAAATGTATGAATGCTATATCTGATCTGTGTGGATGTGCTTAGTGCTTGAACCTACTAGAGTTGGTTGAATATTGTGATGCTCTGTAATTAGGGTTTTGTCTACGAAGTAGATACTGGTTTAATACAGATGAAATGAAATAGCTAAGTGCTTTGATAAGGTGATATAATCACAGATCTATGTCCCATTTAAGGTTGCAGACATCTGAGTCCTGCAACCACCCTTGCTTCTACCCCGGGTGAGACTTCATCTGCTTCACAGGTGTTTTTGAAAGGGTCGATAGTTAGGGTTTTGTTGGTGTTTTGTTATAGCATTGAACCCTGGGTCTGACCCTGTGCCAACAAATGGTTCCATTGTCGGGATCTGAAACTGTGATTGCTGGGAACTAAGGAAGAAGAAGCTTTGTGCGAATATCTGACCTGAAACTATGATTGTTGGGAACTAAGGAAGAAGAAGATCTATGTGAAGATCTGACCTGAAACTGTGATTGTTGGGAACTGAGAAAAAGAAAGAAAGCTCTGTGCATAGATCTCCTGCTTAACTTGCGAAGCTCTGTGGTAAGGAAGGAGGTAGATATGAAGAAAATAGGTAAGATATGAACGCTTTGTGCTTTGATAGAGGTAAGAATAGTGAAAAGTTTTAGATGTGGAAGTTTTGTGCTCTGCCGAAAGTAAGATAAGTGGAAATGTTTGTTTCAAGAATATGGATCTAGGTATGTTTGATAAAAAAATTCCTAGCTTGAAAACTAGGGCGCAACTAGAAGAAGGAATATTTGATATAAGTAAATATGATAAGAATAATGAAATATCTGTTATGCATATTCATAGAAAGAATGTTTGGACTAATAAATGGACGTAGGACCCTATAAATAATATTTTGCAGGGTAGCTATTGTGATCCTAGTTCGTAGTACAATAAAGGATGGGGATCATTTACGAGAAAGACATGACTAACTCTTTGTTACAGTTGTAGAAGATTGAGACATCTTGCTAAGGAATGCCCTGGTAGAAGACCTAGTTGTATTTGTTGTAAAGATATGGATCATGAAATTTTGGATTTCCCTAGAATGATTGCTAAACTTGAAATACTGAATATGGAACAAGTAGACCCTGAGAAAGGTCATGAAACAGAGACCATGGTAGAACCCAAGAAGGAATCAGAGATTGTACTATTACAAATGAAAGAAACCGTGAATGAACATAGAGATAGTAATCTATCAAAGATCTTAAAAGAGAAAGATCAAAGAGAAGTAAGAATAGGAGACTTCAACATTGACTATATTCTGGATGAGGAAACACAGGTGAATATAATGACAGAAAGAACTTGGGAAATTCTAGGAAAGCCTGCTATGATTACTTCATTAGGAGGAATAGGATTATTTAGAGGAAAGTTGATAACCCTATGTGGAATACTTACCCAGATATCTATGAGTGCTCATGGAACTTCGATAGAAGAAGATTTTGAGGTTGTTAAATTTGTTGAAAACAACGCCCCATTTGCTATATTACTAGGAAAACCTTGGATTGAAAGGGATCAGTCCAGAAGTAAAGAAGAATAAGTCTTAGAGAAAAAAAAAAGAATTAAAATATTTCATGACTAGGAGGATCGCACACTTGATTGAATAACGAGAGAATAGATCGAAGCTATTTAGAACTAGAAACTTGGATGTCGAAGTTGAAATAACACAAGAAGATTCACAGAAGACTGAAGCACCTACCCCTGATAAAGAAGTAGTATTGCTCCTGAATCCTAGGAAAGAATCTCAACAGTGCGAAGTTACTATGCCAAGAGGAGATAAGAATCAAAATGGAAAGAGGAATACTCAGACGAATCTCACTGGAAAGAAGGCTATAAAACTAAGTAACAAGAGATCAAATATAAAAAAGTTACAGAATATTCTAGAGGGAACTTTGTAGAAGGAAAATTTGCAAAACTGTAACTTCGTCGGGATATCATAATAGTGCCACATGGCACTTTTCCATGGAAAAAAAATATAGTCGTTGGAAACAATATAACCGTTAGAATGACGCCCCGAACGGGTAGAACGACATTTGTGGTCAGAAGGCTCACCATCAAACTGTTGGGACCACGCCATAATGTACATAGCTGAATTAATAAAGGTATATTGTTCGTTGGAAAGATCCGTTATGTTGTTATCTACTTATTTCTTCTATTGTTGCACTGAGAACACTTTTGCGAATTGTATTAGAGAGAAATCATTGCTACCGCATTGTGATTAGTAAGATTGACACTAGTTCTATTGTTTTGCACACTCATTCACCCATCCAATCTAAGTGTGTATGTCGAACGAGCTCAGCGCCGTGGAGAAAATTGTCGAAGAAGTTCTCATCAATCTCATGGAAAAGAAAGTAATGTTTGCAAGTATTCAAGTGTCCTTGATGAGAAGAGTGAAAGCATCTCCGTCAACTGCTCACAGATCCAGACCATCCTGAGTTGTCACAGAAAAGAGAACCAAGCATAGAGATGACCTAAAAAATGCGAATCTAATCCCGACCATCTTACTCGACTACATCTTGCCTTTGGTCGGCGTGGTGAGTCGTGATAGTGTGCCAAGATATATTGATTACACCATGGTTACTGCGTACCTCCCGAAGGGGATACTTGCAGTTATAGCATAGCAGGACAAGATTGCAACGTTGAAGTTCAGTGAATTCAACCTAGAAGACCGAAAGAACCATAGTATGCTCACCCCATATAAATACTTGACCAAGAAAAAGGGGAAGAACAAGTATAGATGAGACATTTTTTTTTTAACCAAAACCCACTGCCAGTCAACCTGTTCAGTACTCCGGTGGGGTAGTAGTGATAATTAGTGAGAGGTTCCTTCCCCAGGTAGAATGCCCCATTGCCAATAGGCTTGTTCAATACCCTAATGGGTTTGCCTAGTCATACCATAGACCAGTACCCGCTACCAGCAGACCTATTCAGTATCCCGATGGGTTAGTCTCTTAAACCCTTTTTCCATCAGAGGCTTCTTGTCCATAGTCACCTATTTTGTTTTTTATTAAAGAGTGCTTTGCATGGTGACAGGGGAGGCTTGTCTGTAAACCTTTTTATAGGTTGGGATGGTATTGGGTTGGAAGGCATATACTCTTCTTTTGAATGTCTTTTAAAGATTTGTTTGAAGGAAAAATAAAAAAATTATGCACATTATTTATTTAGAGTGATCCATATGTATAATTTTGTTTGAATTTGTTCATAAGAGAATGATCTAAAGTTTCCTTAGGATACTGGTACATCCTCTTCTATAAAATTTTTGGTAGTGTGCCCATGGTAGAGAGTGTTCATATACTCATATGTTACTCTTTAATAAGATAATCCAATGAATATTATTGAAGTCTAGTTAGGTTGAGATAGTTACTTATAGGCTAATATATTTTTTCCTTTAAATCATGTTGAAATACTAGGTAAAGGCAACTTCTAGTCTTTGAAGCGGATTATGGTTCTTTGAGCAATCATAGGTAAAGATTGTATCCCTCTTTTTATTTTGTTTTTAAGCAATAGAACCAAAAGAAATTAAAATACTTCTTAGCAACAAAACCAAAAGAAATTAAAATACTTCTTAGCAATAGAACCAAAAGAAATTAAAAATACTTCCCTTTAGTTGTCAATAGAACCAAAAGAAATTATTGCTTCACAAGGGCTGTCATTTGATACTGCATTTGGCTTCTTGGTTCCAGCTTAAGTGGTTGTTTGCATGGCTTCATACTTCAGATTAATTGACATAAGATTTTGAAGTATGTGTAGTATGCGTTTTCAATTAGGTAATATGTCTTGATAGTAATGTAGAAGGACATACTTCTGGTACTGGACTGGTATCGAACTGCTGGTATCAGACTGTTGGTACCGGACAAGACCAAGATTTCTGGTACCGAAGCAGAACAAAATATTGTTGATGCCTACAAAATAATGTTTAACAAGTTCGTGAAGGATCAAATAAATTATAGAATTTTATTTACAAAAAAAGAAAATAAATTGTGAAAGTAAAACAAAAGGGGGGTAAGAATCTCTTGTTACCTTCAGCTTATTAACAAAATTCGATCCACACCTATGTACAAAAATTTCAAATAAACCAATCAATGAATGTGGATCAGTAGGAGGGTCTCCTTCCTTACTGATCATCTGCATATCTGAATTCTATAGTATATGAGTCAGGAATTCTTCTTTTGACAGGGGTTTGTTGTAAACTCGCAATCGGTGACCATTCACTAGTGGAAATTCTTGTTGTATAGGAGGTGGGAGTAAAGCTTGCATCTGTGGTGGGTTGAATCCAGGTAGTAATTGGGAAATGTTTGCAGGGTACTATGCATATGTAGGGTAAGAGGGATTTCCATACATAGGTCCCCTACAACCTTGTTGCCAAGGTTGACTTTGCTGAGGTGTCCATTGTGGATAGGCCACTGAGGAAGGACCCCATTGTTGTTGTTGATATTGTGTATTAGGATCATAAAATGTATTGGGGTTTTGGGCTCTCCAAGGTCTTCTGGAAGGGTATGGTTGTTCTTGTGAGACTCCTCCTCCCCTATACATGGCTTGTAGCTCAAGCAAGGTTGGACACTCAGATGTGGGGTGTTCTAGTGTACACAAACCATAGTTTTCTATGACATTTAATGGGCATTCTTTCTCTTTGTTGTGCTTCTTTCGGCATATATGACAAAATATTGCTAAAGCAACTTCTTCTTCTTGTTTCTTTTTCAGTTTTAGAATGTCTAACTGGTTCCTTATTGTGCTCAAGATGTATGTTTTAAAGTTCTCCAATAAGTTTCCTAACTCAGTTCTGGCGACAGTCCCTGAGCTTTTTTTTGTATTTCTGCTTAAAGGATCTCTTGGTCCTTTGCCTTTTTTAACTTGTCCTCTTGAGTATCTCCTACAATAATATGCAATTTCTGAAACTTTTGGTGTACATCTCCTGAACTCAACAAGTTTAAGATTTCTATGCAATCATCTCTGAGACCTTTCAAGAATACAGTTCTTACTACAGTTGGGTCTGTGGTGAATAGTTTTGACTTCTAATAGTTGTATAAGAAGCTTTCTAAGTAGTCTTCAGGGCTTTCATCTTTTGTTTGCTACATTTTAAAAATGTCATTTTTAACATTATCCTTACAATAGTCTTGGTATTTTCGTAAAAATGTGTCTTTCATTTGATCCCAAGAGAGGATTTTATTTTCTCCTAAGCTCATGAACCATCTTAAGGCTGAATCTTTCATTGTAGCTTGAAAGATCTTACGTTTTTGGGCATCGTCTGAGTAGTTATAGCTTTACACAATATGTCAAACTTGAATAAAAATAAATCTGGATCTTCAGTTGACATACCTCTGAAATTGGGTAACGATGATAGTGGGATATTCTTCATGCTGATGTTTCTGGAAATATCCAAGATTGGAAATGCAAAAGCCTCAGTCTTTGTGGCTGCATTTCCTTCTTCTTATTCCATTCTACTGATGGATGGTTTAGAAACTGGATTTTCTGTGTCCCCTAAATGTTCAACAAACTCATGTTCTGCCTGTCCCAATACTGATTCTTCCGTTTTGGGTTCTCCTTCTAGAGCCTCGCTGACTCCCCTTGAATTTTATGTTGGTGGAATTTTTCTTGAACCAGTGTCAGTTGGATTAGTGGGGGAGGGGGGGGGTTGTTTTTGAATCTTTTGAGCTTACAAATCTACCCTTGTTATCTTTATATCTATGCATAAAATGGAAATTTGATTCTTTAATTGAATTGAAATCCTAATACTATCTAGAAGGTAAGAAGGCAACCTGGCTTCGGAGAAACCCACTATAGTGGTCGCGTGGCTCTTCACTCACATCTTAAATGTTTTATCCTCCTCCCTCAAGCAGCCTTAATTTTGTTTTATACAAATAATCTAAGCTAAAAATCACTTCCTATTGTTTGCAACTCCCTGACAACGACACCAAAATGTTGTGTTGCTTATATGTTTAGTATAATGCACTCATTAATTATCAATCTGGGATTCGTAATCAACAGAGTTACAAGACACCAGTAAGAAAGGTAATTTCTAATGTCACAAGTATAGAACTAGCTAGATTATGTATGTTGGAAACGAATCAAAATAACAAATTGTAATGCACTTTGGTTGTCTTACACAGAGAGGCTATATACTCCATTATGGCACATGAAAGTATGAGATGGAGTTGGCTTGACAGATCAAGTCTGCTATCTGACCCAAAAAACTACCTATGCAATCCACACTTCTGAAAGGGAAATCACACATCAATCATCAAGACATAGCATGGGTCTGTGGTGAATAGTTGTATAAGAAGCTTTTTAAGTAGTCTTCATGGATTTCATCTTCCATTTTTTGCATTTTAAAAATGTCGTTTTTAACATTATCCTTACAATAGTCTTGGTATTTTCGTAAAAATGTGTCTTTCATTTGATCCCAAGAGAGGATTTTATTTTCTCCTAAGCTCATGAACCATCTTAAGGCTGAATATTTCATTGTAGCAGGAAAGAGCTTAAGTTTTTGGGCATCGCCTGAGTAGATATAGCTTTACATAATATGTCAAACTCGAATAAAAATAAATCTGGATCTTCAATTGACATACCTCTGAAAGTGGGTAACGATGATAGTGGGATATTCTTCATGCTAATGTTTCTAGAAATATCCAATATTGGAAACCCAAAAGTCTTAGTCTTTGTGGTTGCATTTCCTTCTTCTTCTGCAATTCTACTGATGGATGGTTCAGAAACTGGATTTTCTGTGTCCCCTAAATGTTCAGTAGACTCATGTTCAGCCTGTCCAAATACTGATTCTTCCATTTTCGGTTCTCCTTCTGGAGCCTCGCTGGCTCCCCTTGAATTTTTTGTTGGTGGACTTTTTCCTGAACCAGTGTCAGTTGGATTAGTGGGGGGGGGTTGTTTTTGAATCTTTGGAGCTTACAAATCTACCCTTGTTATCTCTATATCTATGCATAAAATGAAAATTTGATTCTTTAACTGAATTGAAATCCTAATTCTATCTATAAGGTAAGAAGGCAACCTGGCTTTGGAGAAACCCACTCTAGTGGCCCCGTGGCTCTTCACTCATGTCTTAAACATTTTATCCTCCTCCCTCAAGCAGCCTTAAAATTGTTTTATACAAATAATCTAAGCTAAAAATAACTTCCTACCATTTGCAACTCCTCGGCAATGGCACCAAAATGTTGTGTTGCTTATATGTTTAGTATAATGCACTCATTAATTATCAATCTAGGATTCGTAATCAACAGAGTTACAAGACACCAGTAAGAAAGGTAATTTCTGATGTCGTGAGTATAGAACTAGCTAGATTATGTATGCTAGAAACGAATCAAAATAACAAATTGCAATGCACTTTGGTTGTCTTTCACAGAGAGGCTATCTACTCCATTATGGCACATGCAACTATGATATGGAGTTGGTTTGACAGATCAACTCTGCTATCTTACCCAGAAAACTAACTATGCAATCCACACTTCTGAAAGGGAAATCACACATCAATCATCAAGACATAACATGGGTCTATGGTGAATAGTTTTGACTTCTGATAGTTGTATAAGAATATTGCTAAGTAGTCTTCAGGGCTTTCATCTTCTGTTTGCTGCATTTTAAAAATGACATTTTTAACATTATCCTTACAATAGTCTTGGTATTTTTGTAAAAATATGTCTTTCATTTGATCCCAAGAGAGGATTTTATTTTCTCCTAAGCTCATGAACCGTCTTAAGGCTGAATCTTTCATTGTAGCAGGAAAGAGCTTAAGTTTTTGGGCATCGTCTAAGTAGTTATATCTTTACATAATATGTCAAACTCGAATAAAAATAAATTTGGATCTTCAGTTGACATACCTCTGAAAGTGGGTAACGATGATAGTGGAATATTCTTCATGCTGATGTTTCTGGAAATATCCAAGATTGGAAACCCAAAGGTTTCAATCTTTGTGGTTGCATTTCCTTCTTCTTCTACCATTCTACTGATGGATGGTTCAGAAACTGAATTTTTTGTGTCCCCTAAATGTTCAGCAGACTCACGTTCTACCTGTCCCAATACTGGTTCTTCCGTTTTGGGTTCTCCTTCTGGAGCCTTGCTGTCTCCCCTTGAATTTTTTGTTGGTGGAATTTTTCTTGAACAAGTGTCAGTTGGATTAGTGGGGGGGGGGGTTGTTTTTGAATCTTTGAAGCTTACAAATCTACCCTTGTTATCTCTATATCTATGCATAAAATGGAAATTTGATTCTTTAACTGAATTGAAATCCTAATTCTATCTAGAAGGTAAGACAACAACCTGGCTTCAGAGAAACCCACTCTAGTGGTCGCGTGGCTCTTCACTCACGTCTTAAACGTTTTATCCTCCTCCCTCAAGCAACCTTAAATTTTTTTTATACAAATAATCTAAGCTAAAAATCACTTCCTACCGTTTCCAACTTCCTAACAACGGCACCAAAATGTTGTGCTGCTTATATGTTTAGTATAATGCACTCATTAATTATCAATCCGGGATTCGTAATCAATAGAGTTACACGACACCAGTAAGAAAGGTAATTTCTAATGTCATGAGTATAGAACTAGCTAGATTATGTATGCTGGAAACGAATCAAAATAAGAAATTGCAATGCACTTTGGTTGTCTTTCACAAAGAGGCTATCTACTCCATTATGGCACATGTTAAGCCCTAATATTGGCTCATTACCCATTAATTGGGGCATATTAGATTAGTAATGTTATTTTATTTATGTCGGCTTTAGGCCATTAGTTGTAATTTAGATTAGTAATTTTATTTTATTT
>SNQJ01S0016397.1:62801-98595 GCA_010110895.2 Picea sitchensis | reverse complement strand
TCATCATGTATCAATGACAACTCATTGATCCATCTTCATCTATGCATTCTCATCAAGGAAAATACATATTATATTACATCAATCATCAATCAATCAATCCTTTGACATCAATCAATCAAACCATTGGCATCAATGACAACATGATCCAACATAATTCACCTACAATAATGGGTATCAAGCATCATTGAAGATGAGCCCATTTGAAGCACTTTATGGAATAAAGTGCAATACTCCAGTAAGCTAGGATAATCTAGTTGATAGGGAAGTGTTTGGGCCAGAGTTTCTCAAGGAAATGGAAGAACAAATGCTAAAAATTAAGCATAATTTAAAGGTTACCCAAGACAAGAAAACAAGTTATGCTGATATGAACAGAACCCACAAAGAGTTCAAAGTGGGTGACCATGTTTTATTGAAAGTAAAAGCCAATAGAAGTTCCCTGAAGCTGGGTGTAAATGTGTGTAACCTGCATAGAATAGATCTAGCTAGAAAATACTACACACATATGTAGAGACAAATTAAGAAAGAAGAAGCAAGATAGAAAGAATGGAAGAATTCTCATTAACCGTATTCCACACTCAAAGAGTGAATAATTTACAATAGATATAGGACACATGAGTAACTAATGAGCCATAGTGGTGGTCTAGAGTGATCTGGACACACACTAGTAGTTACGGGAGTAAACTGCCACCTAATCTAGTCTCTCAGGCAGTTACGAGAGTGAACTGGCACCTAGTCTAAGTTAACTTGTCAACTAGTCTTCAGTTAACTGACTAAAAAAAGAGTAGTGAGGAGTTAAATAAGGAAATCAAGGGTAATGCGACAGTATGGTGATGATCCCAAGGAAACTACACATTAGCATGGCGATGATTCCAATGTTGCATGGTGACAAAACCAATGCAACATCTAAACTCAACTCAATTAGTCAAACTGAAGTGTCAACTGAAAGAGAATATTCTCCAGGTGGAATATTCTCCCCTAAATTATAGGAGACTGGATAATGACTAATTATGACTAATAAACAAGGAAAAACCTTAGGAAAACGTAAATTCTAGGTGTGTGTGAAGTAACTCCAACACCCCCCCGAAACATCACTATGGTGAAAATAAAGAATGGGTCCCAGAAACAAGGCCATGTTAGGTACGCAAATACAAAAGATACATGGAAATAAATGAGGAAAGAGGGAAAACCTCATGGGAAAACCCTCCCCCAAATTACAATGCATAAAAAAAAAAACATGAGAATGAACAAAAAATAGTTTGAATGAAACTTTGAAAACCATGCGGCCGTTTCTGGAAAAATGCTGAAATTTTGTTGATTTTGAAACGATCATAACTTCACTTTACGGAGTATGTTTTGGACATTTTTTTTTTTGAAATTGGATATTTTCCCGAGAAGAATTCAAATATACAATTTGTTTATGCAAATAGTTCTCAGAAAATATCATAATTGAGTCTGATGTGCTCCCTTTTTGTCTCCTCAGATGCATGCATTGTGCATGGAAAAGTATCTGCATGTGACTCCTGAGATGCATGCCATATATCTTCCACATGAATTTCAGAAAACAAATCTGAAATGTAGTAGACATCATATTCAATTAATGTAATACAAATTTTTATAGATACTTGTGTAGATGTCTCTTCAAATTGAGATGATTTATCTTCCAGTGGCTTTTCTACATTCTCTATCTTGTCAACATTTTGCATGCATTCTTCCTTATTCCCAAATAAAACCTCCAATCTTCTCCATAAATCATTTGGAGTGAATTCTTGTGAGTCATCATATACTTGATGGAGAATTTCGAGAGAAATAAAATAGAGGATACATATTATGGCCATATCTTGTCTATTGAGAAAGTCATTTTTCTCATCGACAATACCGAGCTCTACTTCCATTTCCATGGTTATTTGGTATAAGCCTTTGCATATTAGCAGAAGCAAAAAAAATTTCTTCCATTCCAAATAGTTATGAGGTGTGAGAAGTATTTCTGGCGAATAATCCATCTTTGTTTTTGTCTTCAATCTTCAATACCTGCAAAAAATAATTTTGTGTAGTTTTTTCTTAGCAGTCCGTTGACTCTGATACCATGTAAATGTGTTGAACCTGCACAAAATAGATCTAGCTAGAAAATACTACACACATTTGCAGAGAGAAATTAAGAAATAAGAAGCAAGATAGAAAGAATGGAAGAATTCTCATTAACCGTATTCCACACTCAAAGAGTGAATAATTTACAATAGATATAGGACACATAGTAACTAATGAGCCATAGTGGTGGTATAGAGTGATATGGACACACACCAGTAGTTACGGGAGTAAACTGCCACCTAGTCTGGTCTCTCAGGCAGTTACGAGAGTGAACTGGCACCTAGTCTGAGTTAACTTGTCAACTAGTCTTCAGTTAACTGACTAAAAAAAGAGTAGTGAGGAGTTAACTTAGGAAATCAAGGGTAATGCGCCAGTCTAGTGAGGATCCCAAGTCAAGTACACATTAGCATGGTGATGATCCCAATGTTGCATGGTGACAAAACCAATGCAACATCTAAACTCAACTCAACTAGTCAAACTGAAGTGTCGACTGAAAGAGAATATTATCCAGGTGGAATATTCTCCCCTAAATTATAGGAGACTGGATAATGACTAATTATGACTAATAAACAAGGAAAAACCTTAGGAAAAAGTAAATACTAGGTGTTTGTGAAGTAACTCCAACACTGGGAAACTGTGCCAAGTTGGCAGCCAGATTTTGTAGGCCATTTGAAATCCTAGAAAGGATTGGATCAGTTGCATATATGCTTGCATTACCTGCATCCATGAGTATACATAATGTGTTTAATATTTCATTTCTTAAGAAATATATACTTGATGCTAATCATGTAATTGATTGGAATGTGATTTAGGTGGAACAAGAAGGTGTCCTGCAAGTGCATCATGTGAGCATATTGGACCGGAAGAGAAAACAACTCCGAAATTAATCCATAGGGATTATAAAGGTCCAATGGACCTGGTATGGTCATGAGGATGCGGCATGAGAGAATGAGGATGTTATGCAGGCATAATACCCACATATTTTTGAAGATTTTGAAAAATATTGTTGATGTTGTGTGAAATTTTCATTGAGGACAGTGCAAAAATAAGGGGAGGGGATTGTAATATCCCCAAGGACAAGCCCTATTGTAATCATGTTTATGAACTTTAAATAAATTTTTTTAGGCTGGTGAGCCGAGTATTGATAAGCTGGTAGGATTATGTGTTTATTAGGATAGAGAGCCTAAGTATTAAGGCCAGAGGCCTGTTTTTGTATATATATTATGCAAAACATTAACAAAAACTTAAACATCGCTGTGTGTAGATCGACCACGAAGAAAGAGTGATGGGGGACTAAGATTCCACAGAGTGGGTAAGGGAAAAGGGGCTGAAAGGTTGGAAAGAGAGGCTAAGTGTTGAGCCTAGGGGCTAATCTTGGGGGCTTAAGTCCTTGGGAATAATAATTTATTATTATTCCAAAATCTATGTGACAAAACATGTTTTTATCCTAAGTTCCTGGAAGGGGAAACGTGCGCAAAAGGGAACACAGGCTGATGAAGTGCATGCATCCTCATGGGCGACATGTGTCGGCCTTGGCACATGCAATTTAACCCAAATATTGAGTCATGGAGGGGTTTCATCCTCCACTCTATCGTGAGCTGTCTAAACCGTGAGAGTCTGAGAGGTCCTCCGTTGTTGCGTCCGTGCTGCCATTTTCCAGATCCTCTGTCTAAAAACCATTTACCTCTACTTTGGAACCTTTGTTGTTTTTACCCTCACACAATTCTGAGAACCAAAACCAATGAACTACTCTGTGTCTTCTGTGGGCCCCGACACCGGGGAAATCGACTGAGAGAAGTGTGTCTAACATCTAGTCATTGCCATTTTTGGACCTATGCCCATCTACTGTTGCGACTGTCATCCTTGCGTGAATGAGTGTTGAACCGTGGTTGTGGTCATTTCCTGTTTTCCACACCTCGTTTTCTTGTTCTTTCTTTCACCCGTGAGTTAGTTAAAAGATGTTGTTGCTACTGTCATCCTGAAATTACGGGAATTGAGTTGAAGACTAGTTGAAGAACTGGGTTGTCAGGCTCGTGGTAGAAGAGGCAGGTTTTCAGGCCTGTGAACATCTCTCTCCAAGTGAGAGAGCTTGCTGGGAAGTGGTTTTCTCCCAGAGTGAGTCCAACACCATCTACGAAGCTCCAATAATTCTTGATCCAACTTGTTGTCGAGGCCCAGAGATGGAGGTGAAGCAGCGATGGACCGTGCTTGTGAAGGTGTATACTCTCAGGAGGAACAAGCATGTGGGGAATGAGAGTCCATTAGTAGTGGGCGTAAGAAGGCTCCTGGAGAGAATCCTTCTGGTTGCTCTGTGCAGTTTTCATGTAACCTCAGCCTAGACTAGGATTCCCTTGCCTTGGGTGGAGCTTAGTCTCATCTCGAGGGTGACCCACTATTGAGCGTGATGAGAAGTGAGGTCTAAGGCTGGGAGGTTCATGGAAGGTCTGAACGTGGTTTGAGTTAGTACAATTTCAAAGATAAGTATATGCATGTGTTTAAATTCAATTTTTAAATGCAGATATGTGATCTCGCAATATTATCATGTATTCTATTGCGGTGATGTTTACTGATGATTTAATTATTTATGTACGTTAGCAGTAATTTTATGTTTACTCTGTTAAGCCATTTAATTTCATTTAAATGCATAATATATAAGTATGAGAATGTTTCCGCGTAGTAGCGTTGCCCGACAAGGGGGTTGATGGTCGGGGGCATTACAGTTAGGATATTGTTCTGATGAATGGGTAGATGAACCTATCTTAGGTTTTCTATCCATTTTCTCAACAAAAGAAAAAGATACAGTCCAATTTGATTTCCGTTAGTTTTTGGATGACAACATACATGAGAAGTTTTTCAAATTCTCAAAAGAAGGAATGTTTAGGTATTCCTCAGTATTGGTGTACCTGTTCCTGTTCTTTCAATCAGATATATTATCATGTTCTCTCCAAAAATTGGATCAAGAAGTAAATCCTCAATCAGTGACTTCATGGACCGCACTAGTGAGGAAAAATTCCACTGAGTTCAGCTTTAAAGATTTCATTGATCAGTTTTATCACCCAGTGGTGTGCATCCTCAATAGTAGAATAGAGCCAAGAATTAATGAATAAGTCCAGAGAATTCTTCACCTCCTTGACTTGGCCAAAACAAGGGATTGGTATCTGTACCAAAACCATATTGAAATCAGAGTATATGGATGTGAATTTCCACCATACAGACTAACAAAATATCTCCTTGTTAGGATATTTTCATTGGAATATATCAGGTGTATGGTAAACTTTGATGACATCCATTTTGTATCAGTTAAGAAGAAACAACAAATCATAATCAAGAGCCAAATTGGTTCTTTCATATGCAACAAAAGATATTCAGGAGAAGAGGCTGACAACATCTTGAAATAGATGAACTTCACTAGGAGCTTCACATGGAATCATGACCCATTTGGTGTCAGATCAGAACTCAGGGTCAAACAAAAGAGAACTCCTTATGCTCATGTACACAAGCTTGAAGTAGAAAAGTATATTAATAAGACAGATTGGCAAGAAAATACATTGTTGGAAACAAAAGAACAACCTTCCCCTGTCACTGCTTCACATACTAGCACTCCTCAGGTACAAACATAAAAGAGAGAAAGGAAAGATTGTTCCCCTTCAGTCACAGAGGTGTTAGCTGGAGATTTTAAAGTTTACAGGAAGAGGGCTAAAACTAGTCACACACCAGACCTACTTAAATAAGGAGAAATGAAGTCCACCATAGTCATAGGGACTACATTCCTCAACATTCTCCGGCAGTCAGTTCATAGTATCCACATCTTCATCCAAAAAAAAAAATACACTACTCTATTAGCCGAGTCCTCTCATGATCCAACAGGGTCAAATATCTTTGAAAAATACAAAAAGATCAAGCAGAGGAATGAACTCCTGAATAATAGTACATATGCCTAGTTTTGGAAGTAGACCTCTACTACCCAACATAGACTATTTTCAACATTTGACATAGAGAAGGGATGAATAAAAATGGCATTCCTACAAGCACAAGCCCCTCATCCCAAGATAGTTGCTAACTATAGGAAAACTTCTTTTGAGTTTGATGTGAATGAGGTCCATCCAGTGGACCAAATGGACATGCACAAGCAAACATGGGAGATTATTTTCTCCACCTTGACAAACACATCATTGACTGCTTCAAAATTGCAGGTGTCTCTAAATAAAATCCAATCCCAATTGAAGAAGGAGAAGATATCCTCTTTGGCCAAAGACAATAAGATTAAATATCTAGAAGAGTTAGTGCTAAAGATTGGATATGATCCATCGAATGTCAAGGCAGATGAAGAATTGTTAAAGAAGAAAAATGTTGATATAGCCTCCTTGAGAAATAAACTGAAGGTTCCAGCCACTGAGGATTGACAAGAAAAGTAGATGGCTGAAAGTGAAGGCCACAAAGAGGAGATGTTGAAGCTGATCATGGAGAAGAATGAACAGATAAAAGTGATGGAGGTTGAGTTGGAAAAATTGATCAAAGAGAAAGAACATAGTGTGCAGATGGTTGTTATTCCAATGGAGGTAGTCCCTCTGACAGAAGTTAGTACAAAAATATAGATTCCATCAGCTATTCCAGTGAAAGTTCCAGATGCTTCTGAGAAGCTGGTGAAGTCTATGGAAGACATGTCCCTTCAAGGGGAGGAAATTAGAAAGTTGCAAGAAGAGGTAAAAATCCTCCAAGATATGAATTCCATGTTCTAGTCTAGCTATCGTGCACAAATGCATAAATCTCATAGACTTAGTCAACAACTACAATAGATGTAGAAGGAGACTGTCATGGACAAGACATTATCTGAGGCCAAGGAAAATATCTGGATGGATATCAACAAGTCAATGGCAGAAATATGGCCATTCATACAAATTATTTTGAACAAAATGAATTGGTACAAAAGGCCATAGAAGCAATTGAAAAAATAAGAGAAGAGCTAGGAGAAAGACCTACAGAGGCCACCGATCTCATCAGGTTCCTAAACTCCAAGAACAAGTAGGATTTGGAAGAAATGGACATTGAAGACAGGACAAAGACCATCCTTGAGGTCAAGAAGGTATTTACCAAGAAAGGTTTGATGTTTCATCTAGAGGAGAAGGCTCAGGTGATGGACATTGGAGTTCATATATTTTTCAACAAGATTGAAGTAATACACAAGAAGGACCTCCCTGGACTGCTAGCAATAAATAACAAGCTCATCACTCTGTCAGATTACAAGCAGAAGATTAGTACAGTGGCAAAGGATGGTTCCAAATTTACAAGTATATAGGGAAGAATTACTGGCAAGGCTTTCCTAGAAACATTACAATTGGACCTGAGCATCCAACATGAGATAAAACATATTTTCATCACAAAGCCCACTTTTTCCAAGTATACTGAGATGGACGAGATATACAGAAAGTTACTCAAGGTTTCCATCCCCAGTAAAAAGAGATGGGAAGATTTTTGTTCTTTACTTGAGTAAAAGTGATGTGAAGTTTCAAGTCAGCATGGAGAAAACAATCAAGTCAAAGATTATGAGTCATCAACTACTTTCACAAAATCAACACCAAGGATCCGAATAGATCAACAACATTCCTATATTTTGTAATTTGAGATCTAGTTAGTTAGATTTTTTCTCCATAATATCTTGGTCATTTATGACAGGATCAAATGTAAATTATTGTATAAATACTTCTTCCTTCGAAGTATTGAGGGTTGATTTTTTCACCCAGGAGCTATTGTGTAATCTTTTCAAAGGATCGACCAATAATAAAACAAGATATTCACATGATTCTTGTGTCAGATTGTTGGTGATGTCTCTCCTTCTTTGTTGAATGTTTTGTTATTCTCTCTGATCATTTATCTATTTCATTTTCTAATCATTAAAAGAAAGTCAATAGAACATAATGTATCTTGTATACTCTGTCTCTGGTCTTTTAATGGTCTATATGTTTTTAATCTGATATTGAGTAAGGGAATTCTTAGTTCCTCCTTTTCTTAGTGGACTCTCATATCTTTTATGTCTTATTCACCTCATTTAATCTCAGTAGATCCAACATTTTTACTACCTTTCCCTGTGAATAAAACCTCATAAAAATATGAATCTGATTCTGATCTTTAATACAGACCCCATAGCCTAATGGATAACTAATGCATTCTTTCAGCCAACTATTATAAACAAACAAACAATTCAGACTGTTATAAACTGCCTAATATCTAAAAAGTTAAACAAATCTAAATCATACATAGAGATCCCTCTCTGAAACTGGTAGGGATAGATTCCAGTTTCAAAAGTGGTTTTGATAGTTACCTCTGTCAATTTCTTCTACCCTTCACAACCTCTTTGAATTACAGAGTGATAACAAGTTTTCTCTTTAATATGTTAATATTATGATTATCACTATTGTGGCCCCTTGGCTTTTAGTGACTGATATCTTGTAATCTCTTTAACCAAACTGTTTGACAATATCTTGGCCCAATCAAAAGAATACCTCGCTGCTACTATTTTCATAACAGGAACCCATGGTATATGCTCATGACAATGATATTTCTCTCTTTCAAATAACTTGAAAGATCCCAAGGGTTTGACAGTCACGACAAACTAGGGTTTGACAGTCGTGGCCACAACAGAGAGCAACATGAGCACCAAAGGGGGGGGTAAGGGGACCCCCTCATACAAATAGGTAGTGGTGGACAGAGGCAAAGGGACAAGAGACATATTTTTCAAGACACCAACGACAAGAGCCTTGGGATCAGACCCAGGGAAGCGTCAAGAAAGAAGCCATGACAAAAATGAGACCACAGGAGAAGATGCTAAGGAAACTCAGAATGAGATGCAAGAGACCAAAAAGGCCAATGGGACAGAAGGGTGCAACCCATGCAAGACCAAAACAACAATGATATCCAAAGTAATACTAGATGACCCACAAACGCAACTCTACAGAGACCAGATGAAGACGCATGCACTCATATGCAAGTTCATGGGGTTATGGCCCACAGAAAGAACTCTGCGCAATTGGATCAAATATCACTGGAAAACAAATGGAGAAGTGAAGCTCCACCTCGGCTTGAAGGGTTTTTTCATAGCAGTCTTCATGAACCTGGAGGACAGGGATAGAGTCTTCGAAGGAGGTCCATACTTCCACACCTCAACTGAACTATACATGCAACCTTGGAAAGAAAATTTCTCCCCGAAAAAAGAAAATTTCAAAAAGGTACTGGTCTGGCTGAGATTCTATTCCTTACCCTTAGACTACTGGTTGCCTTCCACCTTTGAAGCAATAGGAAACAAACTAGGGAAATATGTGAAGACCTCAGAAGCCACCCTAAAAGGAAGATACTCATCGTACGCAAGAATCTGCATAGAGATGGACATTTCTGGAGCACTACCAGAAGCCATAAGTCTGGAATTCAGGGATGAGGAATGGATCCAAAACATAGATTATGAATAAATCCTCTTTAGATGCAGAAGATGCCATGAACATGGCCACTTGATCAAATAATTACCTCTTAAAAAAAAGAAGGAAGCGACAAACCCCAAAACAAAATAGGATGAGGAAGGGTTTATAACACTAAACCCTAGGAACAAAGCAAATAAAAAGAAAAATAAAACCTCAGCAGGAAATAACCAGGAGACCCGGAATAAAATGGAAGGAAGGGACCAAACCAACAAAGGGACATAAGACGAAAGTGACTCGACAAAAGTTCAAGAGGTTAGAGACCAAGCAACAAAAGAGCCTACTGACCGGCCAAGCAACATGACGACACAAGGGAGTTGCACAATCCCAATGGATGGAGAAACAAAAGATGACAACACCGCCATGCAAGATGCAGAGATGACCCCGAGAGAAGTAGGCACAGAAGACCCTGTTCTCAGGGACTTGGTGGAAAGGGAAGGGATAGACCTTCTGAACATATTGGAACAATGGAAAAGGGAAGGAGTTGGCAATGTACCAACTGAGCAACTTGACTACATCTAATACGTGTTTCTCCTAAGGGAAGAAGCCAAATCCAGAGGAAAAAAATGCACACACTGGGAGATAGGACACCTAGGAGTCAAATCCGGTGAGGGACAACCACAACTATCACCCAAGCAGATGAGGAGGAAAAAAGGTAGGAAATCAAACAACATAGCCCTACATGAGCTGGGAGCGCTACTGATAAATTTGGGTAAGATCAAGAAACTCTTTCCCCACTCCCCCCCACATGTTTAAATGAAGGTCATAACTTGGAATATAAGAGGCCTAAACAACCCAAGAAAGCAAAGAATCCTTAGGAATAAACTAAAGCAGGAACAACCAGATCTCTGTTTCATTCAAGAGACGAAATGCACTATAGACAGAATGGAGGCAATCAATAAACAACACTGGTGCAAGTACAAGATGGTAGCCATCGAATACCACCAAAAGTTAGGTGACATTCTCACTTTGTGGAACCCACAAATTCTAAATCTAATAGTAGCCGAAGCAACTAGGTACACCCTAACGGTACGCATGAAAATCATTTGAAACACAGAGGAGATTCTCTGCACTAATGTGTATGGGCCCCAAGGGCTAGAGGAAAAGAGAGGAATGATCCGAGACCTTGAAGATATAAAATCTTGATCCACCAATCTCCACTGGATCCTGGCACGGGACTTCAATATCATCACCTCACTTGCAAAGAAGAAAGGTGGTACAAGAAGATTGGATCAGGATGCAGAAGAGTTTTCAAAGCTCATCGACAAAGCGGAGCTGGTAGATCTCAAAACTAAGAATGGCCAGTTCACCTGGAACAATAAACAGATGAACCAGTTTCAGGTAGCTACAAGACTCGATAGATTCCTTATATCAGAGTCAATCATTATGCAGGGGCTAACCCTATATTGCAACATCCCTCCCTGGGGTGGATCTGATCACTGGCCAATGCAACTGGAAGCAGGTTTCGAAACAACACCAAAGAACAAATCCTTCAGATTCGAGAAATTCTAGATTGATCACCCAACTTTCAAGGAAAGAATCAAATAGTGGTGGTGGGAGGAGAAACCGGAGAAAGGGACAAGGATGTTCAAACTTCATAAGAAACTTAATTACATAAAAAACAAGCTCAAAGAGTTGAACAGGGATACCTTCGGGAATATAAACAAAGAGAAAAACAACATAGAAGAAAAAATGAAAAAACTCTAAGAAACCTACATGCGGGAAGGCTATACTGAGGAACGAAAAAAGGAAGAGATCCAAATGACCCAAGATTGGGAGGTGCGATGCCAGCAGAAAGAAACACTCTGGCATAAAAATTCTCGCATCCGATGGATAAAGGAGGGAGAGCAGAACACCAAGTTTTTCCATAGAACAACCATGGCTAGAAGAGCCCACAACAAAATCTTGAAGATCAAGGACCAGGATGGAATCGAGTGCGAGTCACATCAGGAGATTGAAACTGCTCTGGTCAAACACTTCCAGGGGATAGCCCAAGAAGCTCACCAAGACAAATCAAAGGCCATTCAAAGGATAACCCAGCATATTCCATGCCTAGTCACAGAGGAACAAAACATCTCCCTAAACAAACCTATTACCATGGAAGAAGTTGACCAGGCTCTCCAGGAAATGCCTAGTGGGAAAGCACCAGGTCCAGATGGCTTCACAATGGAGTTCTTCAAATCCTGCTGGGAAACCATCAAACATGAAGTTTACAAGGTAGTAGAAGACTCTAGAAGGTTCGCCTCCATCCTTAAAGCACTAAACGCCATAATGATCACACTAATACCCAAAGAAAATGAAGCCAAAACCCTTATCGATATAGACCTATAGCGCTATGTAATGTGGTTTACAAGATAATCTCCAAATTCATAGAAAATAGACTAAAACCCCTCCTACCTTCACTGATCTCGCAAGAATAGGTAGGATTTGTGGAAGGAAGACAAATAATGGACAACATCATCCAGGCCCATGAGATCATTCACACCTTGAAGATTCAAAAGAGGGGGGGAATGATGATACAACTAGACCTAGAAAAAGATTATGATAAAATTAGTTGGCACTATATGGTCAAGAATTTGGAAGCCTTTGGTTTCACCCAGAACTGGATCAGCTAGATTGTCAGTCTTGTATCCACAACAAGATACTCGCTACTAATCAACGGAGCCCCGACCAAACCTTTCTGGCCCATGAGAGGTATCAGACAAGGAGACCCGTTGTCCCCCTTCTTGTTCATTCTGATGATGGAAGGCCTCAGCCGCAACATAAAGAGAGAAACCGCAATTGGGGAAATAACAGGGCTCAAACCCTTCGAAAACTGCTCCACTTCAACACATCAACAATTTGTGGATGATACCTTACTCCACGGCATACCCATGGTCAAGGAAGCCAAAGCCTACAAATGAATCCTAGAAGATTTTGAGGAAGCCTCGGGTGCTGAGATCAACCACTCCAAGTTGATGATCTTCTTCTTCAATACCAATCCAACCATCCAAAGGAATTTGACCAACATTCTAGGATTTGAACGAAAAACACTCCCAACCAAGTATTTGGGGGTTCCATTTACAAACAAACTATACAAAATGTCAACTTGGGAAGAAGTAATAAACAGGTTACAGGAGCGAGTAAAAAATTGGACGTATAGATCCCTCAATCTAGCAGGCAAACTGATCCTAACCAAGTTTGTTTTACAAGCAATCCCAACGTTTATGATGTCCATCTTCCCCACTCCACAGGGGATCGTACAGAAAATAAGAGCCATCCAAAGGGACTTCCTATGGAAAGGCGTGAAAACAAAGAAAAAATGGGCCCTGATGGCTTGGGAGAAAATCTGTAGGCCAAAAAGAAAAGGAGGCCTGGGGCTATAAGACCCTCAAATGACCAATAACACATATGGGGCGAAAATCTGGTGGCACTGGGTCAAAGAAAATACTACACCTTGGGTAAACCTATGGAAGGAAAAGTATGCCCTAGACATTCGTGATCAGGACAAAATCTGCTTCGGAGGAACCAGGGAAGGGTCAACCATATGGAACCTAGCCTGGCGCAACAAAGCCTGGATTCATACACAACTTCTGGGAAATCAGGAATGGCGCTTGGAAATAGGAACCGAGGATGGAGAACCCGAATAGAGGGATACTCCAACAAGAGCTAATCACGCAAGGTAAAATCAATGTCTACCAGTACTGGAAACAGGAAATAGACCGCAACAAATGGAGAATCTGGGACAAGCTTATTCCAGAAAACAACAATATGCCCACAACAACAGTAAAAGAGGTGGAGGAGGAACTGGGAAGATGGAAAATAACAGTCACGGAAGGAGAGGACTAGTTGAGGTGGGGACAAAAGGACGGAGGGGAATTCAACCTGAAAGAAGTCTGACACTGTATGGCGAACCTAGACCAAGAAGACCCAACACAACACTAGGATAAGCTTTGGAATAGCCCCCAATGGCCAAATGTCAAAATTTTCCAATGGCTAATACTACACAACCGCATTCTAACTTAGGATAACCTAAGGAAAATGGGATTCATAGGTCCATCAAGATGTCATCTTTGTCAATCCCAGGAAGAAAAAACAAACCACCTCCTCGACGGATGTGCCTACATTGCAGAACTTTGGGATTGGGAGGCAATTATCTTCCGCCAGTCTGACAGGATCCGAGGTAACATTGCCTCAACCATCAAGCTCTGGAAAGAGAACTATAGTGAACAAGAAGAGGTGAACCTCTATTGGATCCTCACCCCAGGAATGATCATATGGTCGATATGGAAGGAAAGGAACCAACGCATTTTCAGAAACCAAAGCCGACCCGAAGAGAAGATCAAGGAAACAATAATCTCCACGATACGAGAGACGGTGCAGAGCCGCAACTTCCAAGTAGGCAGAGAGAAAACCACTGATCAGGATTCCCGAGTCCTAGATATATTCCACCTGAATGGTGGACGCAACCCCAATCAGTGCAGACGGTCACCGCAACTCCAAGTAGGTAAGCGCAACTAGAAACCACCACCTTTAGGCTCCCTCAAGTTGGATTTCGACGGGGCGACGAAAGGCAACCCAGGGAGAACAGGTTTGGGAGGAGTAATCAATGACAGTAAAGGAAACATCATCTAGCTATATGCTATAAGTCCGGGCAACTCAACCAACAACGCCGCGGAATTCAGAGCCCTGGAGACTGGCTTGGATATTCTAAGTCGGGAGGGGATGACAAACACCATAGCGGAAGGAGATTTCACGTTGGTTATCAACATTGTAAGGAAACTCCAAAATGGTACCAGAATGGGCAAAATCCAGAGGCACTGGCGATTGGCCCACCTACTGCAAAAAATCCAGAAGCACTTGTCGACAGGGATCACTGTGGATTTGCGCTGGGTTTGGAGGTCAACAAATGGATTGGTAAATAGAATAGTGAATGAGGGGGTCGATAACGAATGTCTAGAACTGGACACAATCTAGAGCAACATCCCACAAGGTCAATTATGAGCAAATTGCACCCAACTTGCGGAAAAATACTAGGACAACAGTAGTAGTACGGAATATTACGACAAGAATGGAGGCACAATAGGCACTGAAGGGCACGTAGGTTCCAGGCAGAATCTGATTGCCCACCAATAAAACATTACTACAAATGTAGACACATATCACACATCAGGTGAAAGGAAGACACCATGGTCCTATCAATATAAATAAGTACAGAGGCTAACCATGGGAAATCATAATAGATAACCCACATGCGGCAAAGGATGAAAGATGAAAGGTTTCACAAGGGCCAAGTCTGGGCACACCTCACCCAAGTACCGTTATGGGATGGGGAAATGAATGGCGTACAACGCGTAGGGAAAAGAATTAGCATAGGGATTACATAAAGGTCATCAAGTGCACATGCTTTGGAACAGAGGATACTGACCAGAAGGACCACCCTAATGAGCAGACCATGATTGCAAGGATGGGACCACAGCCAGGTTGGCTCCATAAAAAAAGGTATAACAGAAAGAACCATAGACCAGAGCAAAGCAATTACAAGGGCCACCTTACATACCAGAAATAGGTGAAGCGGAACAAGGGAAGAACCCAACGTAAAAACTACCACCTGCAAGCAAATATGGTATGCATGAAGAAAACTAGCAGTAAGAGAGCCCCCCAGGAGACTGAACCTTCACAGAACGCCTGGAGGATGACAAGAATTGAACAGGCGGCCATGGAAGAAAAGAGTACCTTCCTCAGGAAGGTAGACATAAAGGGGAAGACGATCATCAAAAGATGGGAGAGAAAAATAAACAATGCTCATAGGGGCAAAGCCTAGACAAAACTAACTCAGGAAGCGGGGGGGATAAGGGACCCCAGAGCCACACAGCCCAGGAAAACTCTATACCACATGACGGTGGAGGAATCCTGGAGAAAAAAAATGTTGATAGGTAATACCAGCATGATTGAAACCAAAGAAAAAAAGCAAGTGCTTACAGGTATTCTGAACCACCTCAACAACCTGGAGGCGGGGGAAAAAAGACTTGCAGAGGACCAGAGAAGCTAACAGGAAAAACTGGGGCAGATGGCAGGGAAATTCTAGCTCTATTTATGCTATGTCCACCATATAGACATTACTCCAACCGACAGAAATGGAACCCCAATGTGCATCAACAAGATACACCTGGTGGATAAAATGGAGGAGAACGAGACAAGGTATGAAGGAGATGAAGAGCACCCCATCAACCTGGACTAGCGCAGGATGAGCCCTAGTCAAGTCTCTCAGTGTAGGAGCTAATCCCACTATGCTTATGCTTTCTTTGTTTTATTTATGCTGGCATTTTTCAAACTGGATTACAGAGGTTTGGGTTGGTTTACCATGGTGGTGACCCAGGCCTACCCTACTATATTAGACATTACATCCCTGGGACCCCAGATCTGGTTTCCATTCTGGAATATTTTAGGAGTCCCTGCATCTTTTTTGTAGTATAATTTTCTACAGTAATATAGATTCTCACACTCATTTACAAAAAAATAAAATGATTATAATAATTACATTGGTTGCATGTTGTGAGGTGGTGATTGTCGGGAAATTCACTAGTGGCTGAGAGGACCGTTCTATTTGATGATCTCGTGAGATCCCATAACCACGACGCAAAATATTACAACACGTTATTTGTTGGGGACAAATTAATCAACTACTTATGCCAATAATTCTTATGTGTTTTATTGGAGTTGTGATGCCAACATTTCAAAGAATGGCTAGAGTGTTTCTTGCCAATGGTGTTGTGGTATTGGAATTCGATGCCTGGGGATGTACCTGGTAGTTTTAGAGGGAGTTTAGGTTATCATTTTGAGATGTATGGTGTGCATGAGTACTGGAATAGATGCTTTCTTAAGTATATGAGGTCTTGATCCTTGGGACTTTGGATAGACTAGGAGGCTTTAATCCTGGTTTTGAAATTCAGGAAGAAACGCTAGAGAGTACTCATGCTTCCCCAATGTTGTGATGTGGAATTTAGATTCCTGCTGCAGTCACTTGAGTGGATTTATACTAGTCCAACATAGGGTGTTGTGGAAGATACATGGATTTAATTAAAAAACTATAAGCAACATAATCAACATTAACTTCGAGACAAAGTTCCTTGAAGGGAGGGAGTGTGTCATGCTCCATATTATTAATAAATAAATAAATAAATAATAGTAATAATAATAAATAAGTATAATAATTATCCTAAATGGATCATAATAAGTACTTAAAATTAGATATTTGGGTAATAAAAGAAAATTGTAAAACAAGTAATGGTAATTTATGGAGACACCCGAAAATATAATAAAGAATTAAATAATGGATCTCAGGGATTAGGTTCTTTACCATGGATGGATTATATATAAGGATGGAGAAGAAGGAAAAAATGACATCTCATTTTGCTTGGGAAATTTGAGGATAAGGATAAGAAGTGTTGGCATAGTAGTGGATTGATAGCTTGGGGGCTCTCAGTCATGATAAATGAGGGGTTGGTTGGGATGAGATTTGTACCCCACACTTTGTTGTGGCATGTGGAATCAAGGATTGGAGTGTCATAGGTAAGTGATTCCTTCAGCTTTCAGGTAAGCTACTCAACACACATTCCTTATTATTAATTATTGTTAGAAAAAACAGGATTGCGGAGCAATGAAATAAAACAAATGTGAAAATAAAACACAGAAGATACTCAATATGATAGAGACACAGATATACATTGTTCATCCAGTGTGGGCTACATCCACCATAGAAATTATGAGGTCCTTCCTTATTATTATCTAGAAAAATGAAGGGATGCAACCTACAACACATCAACTGCAACTTCCTCTTCTTTCTCTCACAGTCTCCTCTCTCAGAATACAATATTCGTAATAATACACAGCCACAATACAATTCCATCATAAAAGAGGGTTTCCTTATAGGGAAAAAAAACCCTAACATAATCTCTATTGTCATATCTGTGACTTAATGATGAACGATCAAGATTGACTATGAAATTACAATATAAATGTACAAGGCAATTTTTCCTTTGGGGGCTTTGTTGGAGAAATTTATATTTTCGACACACTAGTTCAATGGGAGTTAACTGACTAGTTTTATTTTAGACTTTCTATCTTTACCATCACTATTATGCATGCATGCATTCCTAAGGAAAGCTAACTGCTTGTTTTATTTTCTTAATTATGGAATGCTTTGCCCTATATATGAGTGTATTCCACTCATTCATTATATCATATTGATCATGATCTATGTATCAATCATCATCTCATTGGAGTAGTGTGAATATATTTTCTCATTCTTCCATATTGAATCTCTCTTCCTTTCCGGATAAGCTTTGTTTGTACTTGATTTAGCTAAATCTCCTATGCAAGTTTCCATGAAACACTGACAATACCTACACAAAAGATCTAGCTAACAATGAAGCATACACATCTTGCAATGGTGGATGAAGATAGAAGACAAAAATTGGAGGAAAGAATGAAAGAATTTATATTATTTGTATTCCACACTCAAAGAGTGAATAATTTACAATAGATATAGGTTGCATGAGTAACTAATGTTCCATAGTAGTGATCTAGAGAGATCTAGACACTCACTGATAGAAACTGGAGTGAACAACCACCTAGTCCTAGTTAACTGATCCGTGAAATAATCAATTAATTGAGTCACACATGTGAAAGTGATAGAAACACATGAAATTGTTGGTGATAAAACTGAGGTTTCCATGCATGAGTGACTTCCACTAGTCTAACTGACTCTGAACTTAAGAGAAACACCCTATTGTGTAGGGAAATATTCTATAGAGAGAATATTCTCATCGAAGGAAGCGTTCTTAATATGGGAATATCAAATTTAGGAAAATAATTACCTAGATGAGTGTGTAATATTACAACATAAACAAACTATGTTGATTAGAAAGAAAATACAGATTCAGAAGAAGGAGAACTTGAAGCAGAAACATGAAAAGAAGGATCATGATATTGCATAAAAATGAAAAGAAGGATCATGATCTTGAAGAAACTGAGAAGACAATTATCATCCTGAATATTTGGCTAGAAGAATCAAAAGGAATAGAAGAAGTAGTGAAAATTTAACTCAAATAAAAGGAAGAAACATGTGAGAAATTAGATTCTAAAGTTGTCTCATTAAAGGATAAATTGAATAAGTAAAATAATCATTTGAAGTTTGAAAAGAGAACTGGAAATTTCAATTATATCCTTAGTTTCCAAAGGTTACAATTCATCAATATAGAAATTGGCTACGATGAAAAAAAAAATACCCCCGAGGGAGATGCAAGCATTAAGGTCACAAAGCCATCAAAAAAGGAAAATGAAGAAAAGCCTAAAATCTATGCCAATATTCTCAAAGTCTCCATCAACAATGAAAGAAGTAGCAGGAAAGACAATGATGACCAGAAGAAACATAAGTATTCTCACAAGAATAAGAATGAGTTCAGAAGAGTTGTTCCACCAAGAATTCATTTCACAAATCGATACCAAAATCTCTTTCTTGGCTATTTTTTTCTTGAAAATTTTTTGGTCATAAGGAAATAGATTGTAGAGCTTATGAAAGAAGTGATCATGTGAGAGATAAAAATATAGGTTCTTATAAGACCTCAAAGGATGATTATGTGAGAAACAAAACCAGAAGTTCTCATGGGTTTTCTAACATAAACTACAATTCATTGTATCCTCTACTTGATTGCAATATTGAATTATATAAGTGAAATAACTATAGTCACATAGTATGTACTATAGACGCAGTAAAGTCAGTCGTCCTAAAAAAAACAAGGAAGAAGATGTTCTTACCAAGCATAGAGAAGAATATTCGAAGCTTTGGAAAAGGAAGAAAAATCAAGAAACGGGGAGAGATGAAACTATTTGTGATGATAAAGGATGTGATAAGCTAGATGAATATGGCAAGGAGATTTAATGTTTTGATTCTCACTCAAAACATTTACACCCCATTTCTAGAAAAGGTAAGGCTGGGACATTTCCTTATGAATATGTAAATTTAAGTTTACAATACTCTTTTGGATGAGATAAGTCATCTGATTGGTCCTTGTCAGAAAGGAATGTGGAGGTAGAAACAAGTTCAAATGCTAAATCTTCCCTCGTTTAGAAAACCAATGTCGTGACTTTGGAGTGGAAGGTTTGATCAATGAAAACAATCAAATAGAAGTATCAGTGTTGGATACTTGTAGCAGAGACAACTTGGATAATGATCAGTTAGATATATACTTTTAATTTCACATTGGAGTGATTGAAGGGAAGCAAAAGCTCAGGGGGAGCATCCCTTTTCCATTGATGTCAAATGGGCAGAAGTTGCAGACAGAGGACAAAGGAATAATTGCAGATACAAGGTAAGCTACAGATAGGGGGAGTATCATAATTGACTAAAGGTTTCCATCAATGAAAAAGGGGGATATTGTTGGAAATATTGATGCCGTTGATGTCAAAGACAAGGGAGGCCTACATATTTCCAAGACAAAGATTGCAATATGGAGATTTTTGAAAGTATTTCTTTTGGATTTTTGATGATCAGTTTGGATACCCTATATTTTAAGGAATTTTAACCCTACATGCCTAGATAAAATGGGAGTCGAATTTATATGGTTGAAAATATTATCCTGAGACCTTTCCAAAAGTATATGGAATTCCCTCTAACTCCTTAGGAATGAGGAGATATGAATTTTTTCGTCCAACAACCCAACCATAAAATTGAGGTCAACTCAACCAGTCTTTACAGATTGACCCTGAAAGTGGGGACACAATTACTATAAATGCATGATAGATGTGTGAATTTGTAATGAAATCAATCAAGAAATCAAGTATGAGGTGCATAGAAGTGATCTGAGGTGCGTTAAAGGAACCGAGGCGTCTTTTTTGGATCTAAAGGTGTGCAAGAGAATTTTGGGGGATTTTCTTGGGGTCTTTCTAGTTCTCAAGGTGTGCTATGAAGGACTGAAGGTATGTGATGTTGTCGTGTTCACTGTTTTGAGCTAAGTTGCATGAAATGGGGAAACGTTTGGAAGTTTCTAAAATGGGTACGGTAGGAAACACAACCCTCCAAAAATGGAAACAACGGGGGAAACGTTGTACACACACATACACACACATTATCTTGTAAGAAAATCACAATGACACACATAAATGACATTTTAGAAGGAAAATTGCGTCTATATTAACTCCCATAGATGATCAATATCATTGATTACATGATGCAAGCAACATAATTCAACATTATCCTTTATAGATGAGGTTCTACATCCAAAATCATGTTGGCATGTTTTACAGGAAGCGTGTGCTTGTCATTGATGGCAAGAAAAACAACGAGGATGGAAAACAGGGAAAGGATAAGCTCAGGAGGAGAAGCCAACAGTATGTAGAGATCAAATATCAAAAGGGGAAGCATAATACAAAAACATGATCCGGATCAAAATCCTTGATCGTGGATCTGCTTCGAGAGTCTTCACGACCGTCGGATCAAATTAAGTGACGGATAGGATAAACGGAGAATTGGAGAGCCTGAGTAAATTTTAGTCGTCGGATCATTCTAAAGTGGTAGGACATGATAAGTTAGAATAAGGGCGCTCTAATGTCAGTAGCTGATAATCGAGCACTCAAATCTATGGTCGATAGGGCATATCAGACCCCCCTGACCTTTCTACCATTAATCATGGGGGGGATCTGAGTTGGTGGTATTTCCCATGTGGGACCCTCATACGTGTCACCTTCCTCTCAACTCAGACCCCCCTCGCTCATTACCACTTACCACCTAACCCCCCTCCGAGAAAACCACCAAAAAACTCATACATACCACCTCCGCACTTCGATGTCACACTTCACTACCCGCTACATGTCACACTCCACTACACTGCCCACACATCTCACCCACATCGACAAAGACACATGGCACAGTTAGATAATGACAAGTGTCAAGATGAAATTGGAATTTTAGGTATGTGTAAATCATGAATTTGAGTGACACATGGAAGACACTCGGCTCGTGCCACATCATCAAGTGACGTAAGCAAGTTATGTCACTCCAGGAGTTTTACTTCAAGAGTTTCACCACCAGCAGATGCCTAAAGTCCCGAACGTTGAAGTCTCGAAATGGACATGAATCGTCCAATTTGAAGATCACTTCGGGTGCATTCTCAACCGTTGATATAGTACAATGGAAGAAAATTGTAAGTGGAAGTGTTAACCAACAACAAGCGATCTCCACCGTCTATGACTTATTTAGCAGGTGACCACTCTGGAGGAGAATGAAGCAGTGATCAACCTAAAGTCTCGAAGGGCCAAAGTCACTTATGATCGTTGATCATGCAGGAGGGTACATGTCAATATATCGTTGACTCTGGGAGAAACTACTACAGGAAAACACGAAGGAGAAAGGTTTGAAATTGTCGAAGGCCGAAGTCCCAAAGTGAACGAGGACCGTTGATTTGAGGAGGAAACATGGCAAGAATCTATGGAATCCAGCTAAAAGAATTTTGGGAGAGTGAAGGTTGAGAATTGATACTGTTGAAGCCCAGAGTAGCGAAGGAGATCTCGACAGTTGAATCGAGTAAGGGGCCACATAACCATTGATCTAGTTGAAAGGTCAAATTCCCAAAGTAGAGGTTGAGTCGTCGATTAAGAAGGACAGGTGTCCGCAGATCATCGACTCTGGAATATTGGCGTAAGGGGGAAAGCAGGGTTTGAGATTTGAAACTCCCGGAGCTCAGATCACGAAATAGATCACAGTAGTTGATTTAAGAAGGTTAGATCTGATCCGTCAGTTTGGGAGCACCGTAAATATTGTGAGATCAACAGTCCCATCACATTGCAGGGATTGAAGGTGTGTGAACTTTAAAAAGTTAAGGGCGGGCCGCAATTGAAATCATGGTTTTGGAGAAAGGGTACGTGGAAGCCGGAGGTGGATTGCGACGAGAAAATCAGTTGATCCCAAACCACCCTTGGACGCTCCCACAATCCTTCTCTTACGCAAGGACATAGCCCGAGGTCACATGCGACAAGGGGATAATGAGAAAAGAGATCACACCCACAATCACGTGGTCATGTGAGACCATCGCCCAAGGTCACATCAGCAGAAGATAGGGGAAGGATATAGCACTGCTAGGTGTTAAGGTTTAAGCTATTATTAGATTTCTTTTCAATTCACTAGATAACCATATCATAGATAGGATCACTAAGAAATACACAATCAAAAGAGACACATAATTTATCCTGGGAAACCCCCATGGGGGAGAAAACCTAGAAAAAACTTCCTTAATATAGATAGCCAATACAATGCCAAGAGAATAAACCAAACAATACAAAAAGTCCTCTCCCAAGTATGCGCTTCTCTCTCTCTTCCTTCTTCTCCAACTGCAGCTCCAAACTTGCACTCTGATGAACAAGTGAGTGAGTGAACAAATGAGGCACTAGCCTCCTTTATTTATATAATCTGGTAGGTGCTGAAAGGACGTGTCTTTTCACTGGCAGGGTTGACTTCTCCTTCTAGGTGGTTATAACCACTTTAATTTATTATGGGGGTGGACTTCTCATTATGCATATTACAATTAGGGTTTGACCAATCCGCAAAAGGGGATTTGGTAATTTACAATGCCTGACATGATCAATCCACAAAAGGGGATTTATCTAATGAATAATACATCAATAATAAAATAGAATACTCTTTGCATTTACAATATTTCAACACCTCCCCTTAACAAGAAGGGTATTCTACAACAACATCAGGCGAGAGAGAGGGAAGCATCATCAACAACATCTTGGAACATTGACTGACATATCTATAAATCATTGGAATTTTTTCTCATCATCATCATTCACAAGATGAAGTTGGAGTAGCATCATCATCCTCATCAGCGTGAGGCTAAAGTAACACCATCATCATATTTAGCGTGAGGCTAAAGTAGTATCATCATCTTCTTTAGCATGAGGCTAAATTAATATCATCATCTTCTTTAGCACGAGGCTAAAGTAACATCATCATCTGTATCAACATGGATTAGTATAACACTAATACATCATCATCATCAATAACAACACAAGGTTGATACAACATCAACAACAACAATATCATAGCACGAAGGCTGGAGAAACATCAACATCAATAGTATCACTGCACAAAGGCTGGAGCAACATCAACATCTGCAATATCACAGAACGAAGGTTGGAGCAACATCAACATCAATAGTATCAGAGCACAAAGGTTGGATCAACATCAACATCATCACTAGGCTGAGAGTTTTCAGCATGAAGCTGACATCATAGCGCGAAGCTGGCTATACAATATCATCAGCATGAAGCTAACATCACAATACAAGACGGGAAACACAATATCATCAACATGAATTTATCATCACAGTACGATACTGGCAACACAATATCATCAACATGAAGTTGGCATCATAGCACGAGGTTGGAAACACATCATCACAGCACGAGGTTGGCACACATCATCACAACATGAGGCTAGTACATCATCATCACAGCACGAGGTTGGTACATCATCATCATAGCATGAGGCTAGCACATCATCATCACAACACGAGGCTGGCATATCATCAAAACAAGGATGGAAACATATCACTAAGTTGTCACATCATCAACATGAGGTTGGCATCATAGCACTAGGTTGGCACATCATCAACACGAGGCTGACATCACAACACTAGGCTGGAACATCATCAGCACGAGGCTGGCATCACAATACTAGGATGACACATCATCAGCATGGGGATGGAATCACAACACTACTCCCCCTTTCGAGGGAGGTTCGTTCGGACTACACCAAGATTATCTCAAAAGTGCTCAAACTTTACACGAGATAGAGGCTTGGTCAACACATCAACAACCTCTTCATCTGTGCTAACATACTGGAGCTTTATGGATCCTCTATGCAACATATCATGAATGAAGAGATATTGGATCTCTCTGTGCTTCGACTCATCATGGAACGCATGGTTCTCCATCATATTTATACAACTTAATTATCACATAGAATCTCGGTGGCTTCCATCTCCAGATCAAATAGATATGTCAACAACATCCGAAGCCATACGACTTCGCAACTTGCGGAACATGCAACAATGTAATCTGATTCTGTCATGCTTGGAGCAATGTTGAATTGCTCCCTACTCTGCCATGAAGTCATGGTTGAACCCAGACTGAAACAACATCTTGAAGTGCTCTTTTTATCATAAGAACTTCTAGCTCAATCTGACAATCTGAATTGTTGTAACCAATCAGTCTGAAGTCATGATCTCTAATATAATAGAGGCCAAAATCCAACATACCCTTAAGGTATCTCATCATATGTTTTGCATCAACAATGTGAACACATCTGGGTTCTAGCAGATACTGACTCAAGGAAAAACATATATCTAGCCTGGTATTTGTCAGATACATCATTGAACCAATAGTCTGTATGTACAAAGTAGCATCAACCAATTCTGATGAGGTATCTACCAGGAGATTCAAATTCATTTCCATGGGTGTGTACATGGATTTATATTTCAACATGTCAAACCTCTTCATTTTAACTTCATACTTCCCTTGGTTAAGGAATATCTTCTTTGTGCTCTGCCAAACTTCAATACCTAAGAGATAATGCATTTAGGTCTTCCATCAAAATCTGTGGCGAGCTTCTACTGCAACCTATGATAATATTTCTTCATCTTGTTAAGAATACATCATCTACATATAGTAGTAACATCATTGGATCATCATTCATAACCTTGAGATGAAGGTTAGAACCAAATTTACTCTTGGTAAAGCCCAAGCTCTTCAGGAAACTGTCAATTCTGCTATATCAAGCTCTAGAACCTCGTTTCAACTTGTACAAATCCTTCTTCAATCTACAAACCTGAGTCTTTCTATATTCAATCTTCATGCCAAATTTTCACATTACATTGTACCAATCAGGTACACTTGCTCAATTGCAACTCAATCTGCACAAACATGTGCTAGCTCTATGTTCTTTCTGCAAGTCACTATCTATCTCACTGTCTGGGAGTATGTCCTCTACTTTCTCTACAACTATTCCTTTTGGAATATGGGACTCTACACCTACAGCTACTCCGAGGCTGAGAATGACTGCTTCATCTTCACTGTGGCTGCTAAAATCTGAGAGTAACTCCTCTTATTCTATCATGACAATAACTTCATCTGAAATTGAGAGTGGCTCAATAACTGATTCTTCTTATTTCATGGAGGTAAATTTATCTTTTATTGTAGTCATGTCTCCATGACCCAACTAATGTAATGAAACAACTGCCACTCAATTTTAAATATGGGGATTTCTCTCCATGCATCTCATACTATATATGAATCATGGTTGTTCTGGTTGTCTTCATAAATTCTGGAACTATTTCTTCAATAAGTGTCTCATCATAGTCTTATCCCTCTTGATGGGAGAATCCTCTTAGACACACATCAAGATTTGTACATCTACAACATGCTTGATCTGTATAGATCAATCTTGGAAGTCAATACTGACTTCTCTTCTAGTCTCATGGAAGAATCCATATCCTAGTCTTTTTTACTAGATTCCTTCTTTTTTACTGAAACAAGGGAATCTTCTAGGAGATTTCATATATTCTACAAGTCTCTGAAGTTACGATCTAGTATTTTCATGGAATCTGTTTCCCAATCCTGGAAGTTGTCTCTTCATCTGATCCTTTCTGAGATTAGGCTTACTCTCGATTTCTTCTGAATCTACAAGGACTTCATCATCTCTTACAGGGTATACTTGGTGTTGAATACCAAGTCTGAATATGAAAGATTAAGTCAGGCTTCAAATGAGTTATGCTTATCGTCAAGGTGGCTTCATTAACCTTTCAACAATTCTATTGTGAGTTATTTTTCTAATATTCGGTCATCTTTGGAACCTTCTGCTCCTTTCAATCAATCTTGATATGAGATATTTTGAATCTCAAGAGATAGCCTCTTCTTCATCTTCTTTGGTACATGAGTGTATATGGTCATGTGCATAGTCTACTTCATGTCTCATATAATATGTTTCCTTCAACAACCTTCACTATAGCTTCCTCAGGGTTGTTACCTGTGACCTTAAACAAGGTCAACAACACCACAAGCAAGAATAATATTCTTTTGATAATAGTAGATAAAAAAAAAATATGAATAATCATTACAGTAGCTCCTTTAGAGATATCACTTGTGACCTGTCTGAAGAAAAGATCAAAAGTAAGAAATACAATACAAAATGAGGTCAACACTCTTCTAGTGTTGTGATCAAACATTCATCCATGGTAACCTGGAATCAATACAAGAAGTTTCTCCTAGAGGAGATGTTAGTTGTATCTGTTACATTAAACATTTATCTCAGTATGCCCACATGCTACCAAGTATAATACTCTTCAAAGACTGCTACCTCAACTATAGTGCTTACTTGTAATAGGGTAGTTATCAACTTTTTCATGTGCAACTTTGAATCTTATCAACTTAATTAATCAAACCTAGAACCTGGAGTCTTGTCCTTAGGAATGAGTGTGTTGTTTTTCTTCCAAGTCTCCTTCACTCAAGATGACAAGTGCTTTCTTCAACCTGTATTTTGTACTAGGACAATATGTTATCTTGACAGAAGGTTGGGTTAGAGAATAAACTCTATGATCTCAACTTTAATCCATCTAATACCTTGACTTTAATTTTGACCAAAGGTTAGTATAATGGTCATAGCTTCAACATGCAACCAAGATCAAAATAATGTCATAAAAAATAGATACATATCAGAATAATCAAACCTGGGTTGCATTATTCCTCTGAATGTGTTGGATCTTGAGATCCTTCTGGATCTATGGAAAGAGATCCCTTATCCTACAAATACCCTTTAAATCTTAACAATTTAAACATATCTGAGTACATACCTATGATATCATTTGCAGGTAGTGGCACCATCTGGTAGAAGCGCTAATAATTACCAACTCTTAGGAACTTCAAGAGTGACTGCAACTATTACTACAACTGATACCGAAACTGTAACTGCAACTACAACTTATTCTGAAAATGAAACTGCAACTTAGGTTTTTATGAGGAAACCCTACTTTTTCAAACTTCAAATTTTGAAATTTTGATCCATGGGCTAGATGTGCTAAGCTGAGGTGAGTATGCTGGTACAGTCAAATTTATGAAAATCCAAATCCCCCCCCCCTCAAACTTGACCAATGGATTTATGGACCGATGCTTCTAGTTTTCTGGTACTTTTGGTTTTCTAGTACTTCTGGTACTTTTGGTTTTCTAGTACTTCTGGTACTTCTGGTACTTATGGTACAAGTGAAAACTAGGGTTTCAGTTTCCAGGAGTTCTATCCACTAAAAATGTACACTGAAGGTGCCAAAGAGTTCCTTTTTCTAGGGCACACTTTTCTAGATCACTTTTGGGATAAAATTCCTCTTCAATAAAAGCCCTAATTTTCTTGTACAACAACAATGATGTTTTTCTTTTTCTTTTGAAAGATGCTCTCTCCATCTTAGCTCTGAAACCATGTTAAGGTTTAAGCTATTATTAGGTTTATTTTCAATTCACTAGATAACCATAGCATAGATAGGATCATTGAGAAATACACAATCACAAGAGACACACCATTTATCCTAGGAAACCCTCATGGGGGAGAAAACCCAACAAAAACTTCCTTAATATAGATAGCCAATACAATGCCAAGATAATAAAACAAACAACACATAAATTCCTCTCCCAAGTATGTGCCTATATCTCTCTTCCTTCTTCTCCAACTACATCCCCAAACTTGCACTCTGATGAACAAGTGAGTGAGTGAACAAATGAGGCGCTAGCCTCCTTTATTTATACAATCGGGCAGGTGTTGAAAGGACGTGTCTTTTCACTGGCAGGGCTGACTTATCCTTCTGGGTGGTTATAACCACTTTAATTTATTATGGGGGTCAACTTCTCATTATGCATATTACAATTAGGGTTTGACCAATCCGCAAAAGGGGATTTGGTCATTTACAATGCCTGACATGATCAATTCACAAAATGGGATTGATCTAATGAATAATACATCAATAATAAAATAGAATACTCTTTACAGTTACAATATTTCAACACTAGGCTCCACATCAGAGGTTACGCATTGAAAATTCAAAAAGGCCTCTGGGTGAATAATCCAATGACGCTGATCAAACATAATTTGATCGAAGGGTTGTTGTTTCATCTCGTGTTTTCTTGATCAGTTACGATTCAGTTAAACTAACTGAATCATTGTTCCTGAGCATTGGAATCATGATTCCTGAGTGTTTTTGAGATTCCCGACTTGAGCATTGGAGATGCGGAGTGTAATGGATGATGAGAGAAGGAATAAAAGAAAAATGTCGTGACAGAGAGAGGCTGTTGTTTCTCGGTAAAATAAGTTGAATTGTATGTGATCAAGGAGATAGTAGGAATAGATCATGAAAGATGCAGAGATGAAGAACATAAGTTGGATGGAGAAGAAATGGTGAAATTAGCAGACTGTATGAGAACCTAAGAGCATGAGAAGAACAGAGGAAGAGCAGATGGAAAGAGACATCAAGTGGAGCCAAGCATGAACAGACAGAAGCAGAGAATAATTGCAGAACAGAAAAGAAGTGGTAAGCTTTGATATGTCTATATTGTTGTAAATTATTATTCAAACAAATTTTTAGAAACCAAGGTGGTAGGGTGGTGCTAGGGAGGAATGTTGTCCTGGGATTTTCAAGTGGGTGCTTGAACATAGGGAGTTGTAGTTTCCATCTGGTTGCAGCCAAAAAAACCAGGGTGGTAGGGTGGTGTAAGAGAGAACCATTGTTCTTTGTTATACAGGTTGGTGCCTGTGTGACTGAAAGTTGGTGCTTCCATCTAGTTGGTGCTGGAACACTTAGGGATTTGGTGCTTCCTTCTAGTGGGTGCTAGAGAAACCAGAGAATTGGTGCTCTCAGCAAGTTACACCTTGTAAAATAGAAGTGGTAGTCTCACATTGATTTGGTTCTCAAAGATAGATGATGTACATAACATAAAAAGACTTCCTATCATTTGAAGAAGAAGAGGTTTTCTCCCTTTATGGGTTTCCTCAGGAATATCTATCTCTATGTATATCATATGTGTGATTGATATTTATTGTTTTTGTTTTTCATGACTTGCATAATATTGATGATCACTTGGAGAACATTACTAATATTTCAATAGACATAAAATTGTTTAAGCATAGTAACAACTGATTCACTCCCCCCCCCCTCAGTTGTCTTAGTATTTCCAACAAATCAATCGTTATGAATGAGGTTGCATGTGTTGAAAATGAAATAAAACATGAGATAAACACAACTGTAATTGCATAGATTCCTAATACATGTCATATCAATCGCCATCCTCATCATTAAAAATAGAACATATGAGTGGTTAACATTATCACTCAATTTGTACTTTGATCAAAGGAATGGTTAATGGAAAGAAAATTGGTGTAACTGGAGACTATCCTATCACTGTCATCTCAATATGATGCCTCTTTCTATTTAGGTTTAAAGGCCCAGGGGAGATGTCCCCAGTGACATAGGGGTTTGTAGAAGGCAATGTCAAGAAGTCTATGAAAAATTCCCTTCTCACAAGTCACCACTGATCAGAAAATCTTGGGGTTTTAACCAATGAAGTAGTAAAATATCAAGATGTACCTGCCCGAAACAAAGCAACAAGAAAATATATCTTTCGCAAGTACAACTTGTTTTTAACACTTCATAAAACCACATAATTTCTCAATAAAATCAATTGGTTGATACAATGGTGAAGTAAAAATAAATTTATAGCAGCAATATAAGACAATACTTCACAATAAGTGCCTTAAAATAGCTTCAAAATGACCAAGAATAATCAATCATTAACATCATAATACTAGCATTTATCAGAAGAAAGTAAGGCAATGCATTAATCAACTTTTTCAATTTCTTTTAGAAGCTTTTAGTGTTGCAAAGTATGGTTGTAGCTTACTTTAGTAACAACAGCAACAAAGTTAGTAGGTTAGGCTATTCTAATGTTAGAAATAGTTAGTAGAAGGCTTAAGGTGTAGGTTTTGATGGTTTTTTTGGTCAATCACTTAATAGGAAGTCTTAGATTAGTGCATTTGGGTTAAATGGAGTCTATTAGGTGGAAACAAATGTTGAAGGAAAATATGATAGTGGGAGAGTCAAAGACAAGAGATATTAATAGTTGAAGTGTCGGTAACCCAAGGCTTCAACTACCAAACCCTAAGGGGGAAATAATTACTAAGGTGTACGTAACCCTAGGCGTTAGTAATTTTCCTCCTTATTTAAATCAAATATGAAGAAAATGATGGCTAAGATGAAGAAATAAGTTCTAGGGTGTTGCAATGGCAAGGCCCTTATAAAAAACTTCAAGAAAATCGGTTCCTTGGAAAAATCTAGTAGGTGAAGGCTTTAAAAGCAAGGACATTAACATGTGCTTAGCTTCCTAGGGTTTTAAGAAAGAAATTTCATAATCTTAATCTAAATGAAATATAAACATAACCATAACCATTCAATTAAGAAGAATTTCAGAAATCTTACTTACATTCATCAAGAATGATCAAGCATAAACCCTAGTTGAACACTTCCACCAAGAAAATTGCCAAAATAGTCCAAAAATAGCTGCCTCGAACAAGTGCGCAGTAAATTTCAGTCAAGTAACCCTAGATAGGGCGAAAATTTCAGAACTCACTAAGTGTGAGTGAAAGATGATGAAAAATACAAGGGCTAAAACCCTTATTTATACAGTTTCAATGACCATAATTAGGTCAAAAATGCCGACATGGCCAGTTACATGTAATATCCAGTTTTTACATTAAATGACATAATAAAACCCTAAATCAAGCAGAAAATGTGATGTTGTGCCCTTTTAGGGTGACGTTGGGCCTTTAGGGAAACTTTGGTCTCCAGGAGTAAAACATTAGGCCTCCTTGGGCCTCTGGATCAAGCCACACGTGCCACTTGGCACACAACTACCTCCAAAGTGTCCAAAACATTCGGTGACATCATGGGTCACATGGGTGACATCATGGGCCTTACAAGGCCTACACCATCGTGAGAAGAGAAACACTCCCTGGGTCCAGGCCCACCAGGATCTTTCTGGTGGAACGTCCTCCTCTCTCTTTGGTGCAAACCCATGATCTGTCTCTTCCCCCAGCTGGGGTCTCAACATCCATCTAGTGGGATTTTATCCCTATGGAGGTCCGAACTAATCATCTCCCCATGTGTACCTTTCCATTGGGTGTGGCTTTGCAACAACAAAAAGTACGCCCTCCATGGGCTCATAAGTCATAGGGATCATAGCAATGCCAATCACATCTAACAATCAAGTTATTTAAACATGTGCATGAAACCCCCTTTCCTAGACAAGTGCTCAAAGACGTTATGCTATTCTACAAGCCAAGTTTAGAGGGGATGCTAGTATGTCCTATTGGGATAGTGCTCATTAGATATAGGATGTTTTTGGGTGAATACAAATTCAAGTCCATGTAAGTGGATGAGGTGGTAAGGGATGTCTGAGCAATGGGTGCAGTGATGATAGGGGAATGTATGGCTTACATGTGGGTGCCTATGAAGAGGGTGAGTTGCACCTTGTCATGAATGAAAATGTTTCCAACCCCATTCATGCATTTTTATCTTTTTATCCTATTGTTTTTTTATTTCAAGAGACTAGTTAGGGGACACTTCCCTGGCATGGTGACCAGTGGTGACAATGTTACCCACAAACATTTCATGGAAATGAGAAGGTTGGCTCGTGATGAGACCCCCTTTCTCTTGGTTATGCCAACAAGAGCCACTACCCTGGTGTGTTGACCAACTGAATGGTAGTGTCATACTTCTACATTCCCATGGACCTAATAGGTTGGATCGTGATGAGACCCCCTATCCTCCAACTAGGTATTGATTTTATTATTTTTACGGGTCCCTTTGTTTCTTACTGAGAAGCCTTTTATTTCTTTCTCTGGGATCCCTGGGAAAAGCATATGAAGGTTTTATTCTTTTGGCTTTTATATTTTTCCAGCTACTTTTACCCTCTAGGCCTTTAGCCCCTTCTTTCAACAAGGTAAGGTACAACCCTTTGCTATCTTGGAAAACCCAATGCTCGAAAAAATGTATGGGATGCATGAGAGGGGAAAAGATGAAAAGTGGTATGTATGGTGGGAATGGATGATGACCTTTCATGAACCCACCTAGTGGAAACTCAAACCCTATGGGAACCAACTTACTAGGGCCTCTTGTCATTCCCCCCAGGTGTGGACAAGTGGAAAGGCATAAGGTCCAAGCACCAGTTAGAAGTAAAAAGAATTAAATGCACATATTCAAATGTTTTGAGAATCAGAGTAACACATACCATGATACCCAGATGCATTACCTCATGGAGAAAGACCCACTGTTGTTGAAGGACTAGGCCGATGGGATGGATGTTGTTGTTGCTGACAAGGTGGAGGCATTGAAGAAGAAATATGGGCCCTCCAAGGCCAGGCTCAAGTCAATATGTCTCTCGATACTCCATGTCTAGGACCTGTGGGCCTTGAGACATAATATCCTTAGTTATCCCTCGGCTAGGGGATAATAGTTAACTTTTTTAAAAATGGAAAAAACATGAAATTTGGTCAATTTGGGGGGTCCGTGGCCTGCTTAGACGACTTTATGGGCCCACAAACAAGAGGAGGAACATCGAAATGCTAGTTGTATGGGTCAAAAAATGGGCGGTCATACCATATGATGTTCCATACTCATGAAACGTCGTACAGTACGAATGCCCGCATTTCAGTTGGGTTTCATACTAGTTTCGATTTTTCGCCAAGTTTTTAGTACCAAGACGACACATGGCTAGCCATTTCCTACAACTTAGGTTTTGAGGTTGTGATTTTTTCGTCAATGATTACATTTTGGGAATGATTTTATGAGGCTCACTAGGGCATGAAGGATACATGTGACTAGGGTTTGAAGGATTTTCCATGGAATGAAGCATGCAAGTCAAGTCAGAAGTACTCTATGTATGAAGATCTTGGATTGGTGTATACACATATCTTGTTAAGTTGGAGCTCAAGTGAGGGGATTGGTGTCTCCAACAAGTTGGTGCTTGCAAATATTGTAACAATAGGTTGGTTCCTAGAGGTTCTACTGAGTTGGTGCTTAATTGAGGAGATTGTTGTCTCTAGTAGGTTGGTTCCTACATCTTGTTGAGTTGGTGATCAATTAAGGATATTGGTTTCTCCAGTAGGTTGGTGCCTACAATAAAGATAATTTTGTGGTTTTCTCCCAATTGGGCTTCCATGTTAAACTTTGTGCATTCTGATTTGAGTTTATAAGTGTTAAAGTCTCCAATTTGCTCAATATTTGAATATTAGAATCTCCTTCCCCTCCTATGTCGGAAAATCAACTTCTCTTCTTCCCCTCCTTTGTTAGCAAACCTTCTTTTCTCCTTTTGACTTGAATAAAATGTGTATCCTTTGTTGGTGCATTCCTTTGGGTGCAAAACAAATGATTTGTTTTGTGTGTGTGCTTGCATGTAGTTCAATCTTGAGAAATGGATTAAAGATGTCATTTGTTATTTTTTGGCATTGTTATTGGCATGCAAAAAAAAAATCAAGCATGGAAATTTATTGGTTCTAGACTAAGTGTGCAACATGAACATTGCATTTAGTGTTTTTTTTGTGACTTTGGGATACAACAATTGCCCATTGTCTATACTTTTCTAGGATGTTATCTCTGACACGTGACATTAAATTTTAGTATCCCTTATTTTACTGTTAATAGATTGGGAAGTGTGTGGAATTGATAATGCTCCCAATGGAGTTTTTGCAGCAATTCAATTCTTCTAATTTATTAGATTCCCAAGAATATAAAGTCTGTTAGAGGAGAAATTTGTGGATACTAGAGGCCTGTCTCATGTTACATCTTGTTATTTTACTGTTAATAGATTGGGAAGTGTGTGGAATTGATAATGCTCCCAATGGAGATATTGCAGCAATTCAATTCTTCTAATTTATCAGATTCCCAAGAATATAAAGTCTGTTAGAGGAGAAATTTGTGGATACTAGAGGCCTGTCTCATGTTACATCTTGTTATTTTACTTAAAATATCTGATGTCGTTGCTCAACAACTTTGAAAAATTGTATGAGGAGCTCAGGAGAAACCTATTGAAATAGGAAGGAAATTTGAGGTAATGCAAGCATTGTGTAGTGTGGTTGTGAGCCTTGCTTGGAGATCAATTGATGGATCCACACTAGAGACATGTCATTGGGATGATGGGTTTCCACTAAATTTGTGACTATATCAAATGATTCTTAGAGCCTGTTATCGCTCAGTTTGTTGTATAGTTTAGGTAGCTTGAAAAGTAAGGATTAAAATGGCATAACAGGAGCTTCCCCACCCACTGTCACCTCGATGGGGGGCTCTTTCTATTTAGGGTGGCTAGTCCCAAGGGAGACGTCCCTAGGTAATCTGGGGTGTTGAAAGGAAAAGGATCAAGGGATTTAGGATCAAAGGTTAAACTGGTTTTTCCTTTCACAGATTACCGCCAAGAAGATAGTCAAGATGAAGGTATTCCACAGAATAGGCACCTGTTTGCGAGAAAAGGCAATAATAAAGATAAAATGTGCAACAGTGGTTAGTACTTTATAGATTAATGACTATCAACAATTAATATATATGAGCATAACTAGTAGTAATTATTGTCGAAGTCAATGATTGCAAAAAATGATTATGGCTTATAATATCACTTGTCAATAAACACTGGAGATGATAAAACATTCAAAGCATATAATCAATCTTTAAATTATCATAAAATATCATCACTTGCTCACATATAAAAGACTTGTTGCGTCACTATACTAAGGGTGACGTCAGGCTTATTCCAGGGTTAGTTTGGTAGACAATGAGGTGGACGTTTTGCAAAAAGGGCCAATGAAAATTATCTACACATCAATGCCTATCATCAGATGACCTAGCCGCAACTTTTTATACCATCCAAAGGTTCAAAATAGGCATGATGTCATCATCAAATTAGGGTTAGTAAGACGCTAGGGTTAGTTAGGGTTTCAAATTTAAGAGGTTTGAAAAGGTTGTTTTAACACAATAGACTCAACGTTGGATAATTAGACTAGTGCCTTAGGGTATAATGGAGTCAAGGAGAAAGGCTAAGGTCTCGGGAGAATCCAAATTTAAGGACAAGAAGGTTAGGCTTTCTAGTGATGCAATGGCAGGGCCATAAAGTCAAAACCCTAAGGG
>SNQJ01S0016397.1:48142-60622 GCA_010110895.2 Picea sitchensis | reverse complement strand
AGAAGTGGTAGCCTCACATTGAGTTGGTTCTCAAAGATAGATGATGTACAGAACATAAAAAGACTTCCTATCATTCGAAGAAGAAGAGGTTTTCTCCCTTTATGGGTTTCCTCAGGAATATCTATCTCTGTGTATATCATATGTGTGATTGATATTTATTATTTTTGTTTTTTCATGACTTGCATAATATTGATGATCACTTGGAGAACATTAATAATATTTCAATAGGCATAAAATTGTTTAAGCACATTAACAACTGATTCACATTCCCCCCTCAGTTGTCTTAGTATTTCCAACAAATCAATCGTTATGAATGAGGTTGCATGTGTTGAAAATGAAATAAAACATGAGATAAACACAACTGCAATTGCATAGATTCCGAATACATATCATATTGATTTCCATCCTCATCATTAAAAATAGAACATATGAGTGGTTAACGTTATCACTCAATTTGTACTTTGATCAAAGGAATGGTTAATGGAAAGAAAATTGGTGTAACTGGAGACTATCCTATCACTGTCATCTCAATAGGATGCCTCTTTCTATTTAGGTTTAAAGGCCCAGGGGAGACGTCCTCAGTGACCTAGGGGTTTGAGAAGGCAAGGTCAAGAAGTCTATGAAAAATTCCCTTCTCACAAGTCACCACTAATCAGAAAATCCTGGGGTTTTAAACAATGAAGTAGTAAAATATCAAGATGTACCTACCCGAAACAAAGCAACAAGAAAATATATCTTTCGCAAGTACAACTTGTTTTTAACACTTCATAAAACCACATAATTTCTCAATAAAATCAATTGGTTGATACAATGGTGAAGTAAAAATAAATTTATAGCAGCAATATAAGACAATACTTCACAATAAGTGCCTTAAAATAGCTTCAAAATGACCAAGAATAATCAATCATTAACATCATAATACTAGCATTTATCAGAAGAAAGTAAGGCAATGCATTAATCAACTTTTTCAATTTATTTTAGACACTTTTAGTGTTGCAAAGTATGGTTGTAGCTTACTTTAGTAACAACAACAACAAATTTAGTAGGTTAGGCTATTCTAATGTTAGAAATAGTTAGTAGAAGGCTTAAGGTGTAGGTTTTGATGGTTGTTTTGGTCAATCACTCAATAGGAAGTCTTAGATTAGTGCATTTGGGTTAAATGAAGTCTATTAGGTGGAAACAAATTTTGAAGGAAAATATGATAGTGGGAGAGTCAAAGACAAGAGATATTAATAGTTGAAGTGTCAGTAACCCAAGGCTTCAACTACCAAACCCTAAGGGGTAAATAGTTACTAAGGTGTAGGTAACCCTAGGCGTTAGTAATTTTCCTCCTTATTTAAATCAAATATGAATAAAATGATGGCTAAGATGAAGAAATAAGTTCTAGGGTGTTGCAATGGCAAGGCCCTTATAAAAAACTTCAAGAAAATCGGCTCCTTGGAAAAATCTAGTAAGTGAAGGCTTTTAAAGAAAGGACATTAACATGTGCTTAGCTTCCTAGGGTTTTAAGAAAGAAATTTCATAATCTTAATCTAAATGAAATATAAACATAACCATAACCATTCAATTAAGAAGAATTTCATAAATCTTACTTACATTCATCAAGAATCATCAAGCATAAACCCTAGTTGAACACTTCCACCAAGAAAATTGCCAAAATAGTCCAAAAATAGCCTCTTCCAACAAGTGCGCAATAAATTTCAGTCAAGTAACCCTAGATAGGGTGAAAATTTCAGAACTCACTAAGTGTGAGTGAAAGATGATGAAAAATACAAGGGCTTAAACCCTTATTTATACAGTTTCAATGACCATAATTAGGTCAAAAAGGCCGACATGGCCAGTTACATGTAATATCCAGTTTTTACATTAAATGACATAATAAAACCCTAAATCAAGCAGAAAAATGTGATGTCGTGCCCTTTTAGGGTGACATTGGGCCTTTTTAGGGAAACGTTGGTCTCCATGAGTAAAACATTAGGCCTCCTTGGGTCTCTGGATCAAGCCACACGTGCCACTTGGCACACAACTACCTCCAAAGTGTCCAAAACATTCGGTGATGTCATGGGTCACATGGGTGACATCATGGGCCTTCCAAGGCCTACACCATCGTGGGAAGAGAAACACTCCCTGGGTCCAGGCCTTCCAGGATCTCTCTAGTGGAACGCCCTCCTATCTCTTTGGTGCAAACCCATGATCTGTCTCTGCCCCCAGCTGGGGTCTCAACATCCATCTAGTGGGATTTTATCCCTATGGAGGTCTGAACTAATCATCTCCCCATGTGTACATGTCCATTGGGTGTGGCCTTGCAACAACAACAAGTACGCCCTCCATGGGCTCATAAGTCACAGGGATCATAGCAATGTCAATCACATCTAACAATCAAGTTATTTAAACATGTGTATGAAACGCCCTTTCCTAGACAAGTGCTCAAAGCCGTTATGCTATTCTACAAGCCAAGTTTAGAGGGGATGCTAGTATGTCCTATTGGGATAGTGCTCAATAGATGTAGGATGTTTCTGGGTGAATACAAATTCAAGTCCATGTAAGTGGATGAGGTGGTAAGGGATGTTTGAGCAATGGGTGCAGTGATGACAAGGGAGTGTATGGATTAGTACCTATGGGTGCCTATGAAGAGGGTGAGTTGCACCTTGTGAAGGATGCAAATGTTTCCAACCCCATTCATGCCTTTTATCTTTTTATCCTATTGTTTTTTTATTTCAAGAGACTAGTTAGGGGACACTTCCCTGGCGTGGTGACCAGTGGTGACAATGTTACCCACAAACATTTCACGGAAATGAGAAGGTTGGCTCGTGATGAGAACCCCTTTCTCTTGGTTATGCCACCAAGAGCCACTACCCTAGTGTGCTGACCAGATGAATGGTAGTGTCATACTTCTACATTCCCATGGACCTAATAGGTTGGCTCGTGATGAGACCCCCTATCCTCCAACTACGTATTGATTTTATTATTTTTACGGGTCCCTTTGTTTCTTACTGAGAAGACTTTTATTTCTTTCTCTGGGATCCCTGGGAGAAGCATATGAAGGTTTTATTCTTTTGGATTTTATATTTTTCTAGCTACTTTTACCCTCTAGGCCTTTAGCCCCTTCTTCCCACAAGGTAAGGTACAACCCTTTGCTATCTTGGAAAACCCAATGCTCGAACCAATGTATGGGATGGACGAGAGGGGAAAAGATGAAAAGTGGTATGTATGGTGGGAATGGATGATGACCTTTCATGAACCCACCTAGTGGAAACTAAAACCCGATGGGAACCAACTTACTAGGGCCTCTTGTCATTCCCCCTAGGTGTGGACAAGTGGAAAGGCATAATGTCCAAGCACCAGTTAGAAGTAAAAAGAATTAAATGCACATATTCAAATGTTTTGAGAATCAGAGTAACACATACCATGATACCCAGACTCATTACCTCATGGAGAAAGACCCGCTATTGTTGAAGGACTAGGCCGATGGGATGGGTGTTGTTGTTGCTGACAAGGTGAAGGAGTTGAAGAAGAAATATGGGCCCTCCAAGGCCAGGCTCAAGTCAATATGACTCTCGATACTCCATGTCTGGGACCTGTGGGCCTTGAGACATAATATCCTTAGTTATCCCTAGGCTAGGGGATAATAGTTAACTTTTTTAAAAATGGAAAAAACATGAAATTTGGTCAATTTGGGGGGTCCGTGACCTGCTTAGATGACCGTACGGGCCCACAAACAAGAGGAGGAGCGTCGAAATGCTAGTTGTATGGGCCAAAACATGGGTGGTCATACCATACGATGTTCCGTACTCATGAAACGTCGTACAGTACGAACGCCCTCATTTCAGTTGGGTTTCATACTAGTTTCGATGTTTCGCCAAGTTTTTAGTACCAGGACGACACCTGGTTGACCATTTCATACAACTTAGGTTTTGAGGTTGTGATGTTTTCGCCAATGATTACATTTTGGGAATGATTTTATGAGGCTCGCTAGGGCATGAAGGATACATGTGACTAGGGTTTGAAGGATTTTCCATGGAATGAAGCATGCAAGTCAAGTCAGAAGTACTCTATGTATGAAGATCTTGGATTGGTGTATACACATATCTTGTTAAGTTGGAGCTCAAGTGAGGGGATTGGTGTCTCCAACAAGTTGGTGCTTGCAAATATTGTAACAATAGTTTGGTTCCTAGAGGTTCTATTGAGTTGGTGCTTAATTGAGGAGATTGTTGTCTCTTGTAGGTTGGTTCCTACATCTTGTTGAGTTGGTGATCAATTAAGGATATTGGTTTCTCTAGTAGGTTGGTGCCTACAATATTTGTAACAATAGGTTGGTTCCTACAAACATTTATAAAGATAATTTTGTGGTTTTCTCCCAATTGGGCTTCCATGTTAAACTTTGTGCATTCTGATTTGAGTTTATATGTGATTAAGTGTTAAAGTCTCCAATTTGCTCAATTTTTGAATATTAGAATCTCCTTCCCCTCCTATGTCGGAAAATCAACTTCGCTTCTTCCCCTCCTTTGTTGGCAAACCTTCTTTTCTCCTTCTAAATTGAAGAAATTTTTTACCCTTTGTTGGTGCATTCCTTTGGGTGAAAAACAAATGATTTGTTTTGTGTGTGTTCTTGCATGTAGTTCAAGCTTTAGAAATAGATTAAAGATGTCGTTTGTTATTTTTTGGCATTGTTATTGGCATGCAAAAAAAAAAAATCAAGCATGGAAATTTATTGGTTCTAGACTAAGTGTGCAACATGAACATTGCATTTAATGTTTTTTTTGTGACTTTGGGATACAACAATTGCCCATTGTCTATACTTTTCTAGGATGTTATCTCTGACACGTGACATGAAATTTTAGTATCCCTTATTTTATTGTTAATAGATTGGGAAGTGTGTGGAATTGATAATGCTCCCAATGGAGTTTTTGCAGCAATTCAATTCTTCTAATTTATCAGATTCCCAAGAATATAAAGTATGTTAGAGGAGAAATTTGTGGATACTAGAGGCCTATCTCATGTTACATCTTGTTATTTTACTTAAAATATCTTATGTCGTTGCTCAACAACTTTGAAAAATTGTATGAGGAGCTCAGGAGAAACCTATTGAAATAGGAAGGAAATTTGAGGTAATGCAAGCATTGTGTAGTGTGGTTGTGAGCCTTGCTTGGAGATCAATTGATGGATCCACACCAGAGACATGTCATTGGGATGATGGGTTTCCACTAAATTTTTGACTATATCAAATGATTCTTAGAGCCTACTTTGATAATGGATAAGAAACCACTATTATTGATTAAATCGATGAGGTTATGGATTTGATGAAGAAAACTTGTGATTTTTTGGGAATTAATTAGATGCTTCACAACATTTTCCTCACGTGGATTACATTCCAACAAATTTTTTTGACAGGGAAAATTGAAATAGATACACTTGGATCGGTAGAAAACCAATTGATTGAGGTTTCCAAGGATTCCAATATAGTGAAGGATCCTTTGTATGTCAAGGTACTAAGTTCTACTCTGAGTGCAATTCAAGGCTAGGAAGAAAAGAGGCTTCTTGCTTATCATATCCATATCCATTTATTAATATTCATGGTATATCTTGGTTCTTCCTATACTTAGCTTTGTGTCTATAAATTTTTTATAAGCTACAGAATATGCTTCACTAAAAATATGAGAAAATATATACATAGAAGTAATGTGGTAGTGATTATAGAAATTTGCATGCACCATATTAATGCACTACCTATCTGTAACTTAGTTATTAATTGTGATTGAATTGTGTGCTAGGTTTAGGCATCCTAGAGTTTGTATTCCATGGTTTTCTTTAGTATGCACTGGTTACTTATATTGATGTTTTGGTAGTTGCGGGAGGTATTAACCTCCATGTGAAACCTTTGACTTAGAATAAAATATTCCGGAAGAAAGTGAACCACTAAACAGATTCTAGAAAAACCTAGGAGAGAAGTCGGCCTCAAGAAAAATAATATTAAAGTAATAGACACATCCAAAAGGAGAAGTCGGCCCAGTCAACTGGACAATTTAGTATAAATAGGCAGTTTCCTAGTTCATTTGTATAAACTCACTCAACAAGTGCACAATTCTAAGGAGGAATTGTAGTGGCATCTAGGGCGCAAGTTTAGAGAGTAGAAGTTGTAGCCGGAGAGGACACAAGTCTGGAGGAATAGTGCAACAGTCCTTTTGGTATATCTCTTGTGCTTGTCTTGGTATAAGGTACACTATCCTTGTATGGTTATTTTCTTGTTGCTAGAAGAGCTTTGTGGCTAAGGTTTATCTATTAGTTCTGGAGTAGGCTCACAAGAATTATTCTAAGTAAAGGTTAGTGTGCTCAGGGGTGGAATATGTGAATTATTATGCTTGGGTGACAATGATGTGACATTGTCTATGGTTAAACAAGCATACCAAAATTTTAACATGGTATCAGAGTTGGTTTCCTTTGTAACAGTCTAACAGCTGGAAGGAATATCCTCAGTTTCCCCCATTTTCAAGCTCGTTGAGAAATTATTGAACCCACTAAGAAGGTCTCCTAAGTAGGGCGCATATTTCCCTTGGATCAAATCTACAAATTTTTGAAGTTGAGAAATTAGGGTTTCCTCATAAAACCCTAGATCTGCAGTGAAAGTTGCAGTTGCAGTATCAGTTGCAGTTGAAGTTCCAGTTCTTTCGTGCCAGTTCCTTTCGTGTTAGTTCCTTTGTGCCAGTTCCTTCAAACTAGTTTCTTTGTTCCAGTTACTTCACACCATTTTCAGTGTCAGTTGTAGCACTAGTTGTAGTTCCAGTTGCAATGTCAGTTGTAGCACTAGTTGCAGTGCCATTTGCAATGTCAGTTGTAGCACTAGTTGCAGTGCCAGTTGCAAAACCAGTTGCAGTGCCAACACCAATTGCAGTACCAGTTGTAGTGAAAATTTATGTGAAACGTTGGGCCTAATTTTTGGTTGTCCTAGTGTGACTTACCCAAGCGCATATACCTTTAGATTGCAAGTTGGAGCACTTTGAAGTTTTAGGGTTCCTCATTGCAACTGGTGCAACATACTATATCTAGGTTATGTACTTGTATATGTTTAAATTGTATCACTATTTTGAGTGTGATATCACGAGAAGGGATCTTTTGTCCAAGAAACAATCATATATCTAGAGGGGTCTCATATCCAATACATTCAAAGGAACAACGCACTCCGTGTTTGATTGTTTTGATATGCCTCTAGTTGTTATGGAATTATTGTGATCTTATGAAAATCTAGTTGTATTTTGATCTATTGAAGCTATGATTATCATACTAACCTTTGGTCAAAGTTAAAGTTATAAGTTGACTCTAGTCAAGATATTATATTGATTGAGATTGAGATTTTCGAGTTTACTTGCATTATATTCCCTAACTCAAATTTCTGTTAAGAAAGCATATTGTCTTAATACAGGGGACATGTTGGAGAGAATACTTATCATCTTGAGTGAAGGAGACTTGAAGAAAAAACAACAACACTCATTCTTGGAGATAAGACTCCAGGTTCCAGGTTTGATTGATTAAATTGATAAATTTCCAATTTGCACATATCAAGTCTGATAATCGCTACATTACAAGTAAACATTATAGTTGTGACGATAATCCTTGAATGGTTATATTACTGCTAGATACAATGAATAATTGGTAGCATGTGAGTATTATTGATATGAATTCTTATTGTACTTGTTTGCAAGATGAACTAACATCTCCTCTAAGAGATACTTCTTGTTTTTCTTCTAGGCAGGTCACCTTGGTAATGATACGTTGATTACCATGAAATTGTCTTTTATTCTTGTTAATGTAGATATGCTCTTATGAAAATGCTATTATATTGGAAATATTATTTCTCTTGTTTCTCTTGTCTCGGGAAGGTTATCTTGTAAATTCGATGGAGGTTACCATGGAAATATTGTTGTTCTTTTTTTCTTGTCCAAGAAGATTACCATGGAAGAATGATTGGTCACAACACTAGAAGAGTGTTGTTCCTATTTCTCATTATTGTATTTATTATTATGGATCTTGTTCCAGGTAGGTCACAAGTGATAGCTCTGAGAAGGAGCTACTGTGACGATTTCTCTCGTTATTTTTTTTGTTATTATTATTATAAGAGTGTTATTCTTGTCTATTGTTTTCCCTTGTTGTTGGTCTTGTTCTAGGCAGGTCACATGTGATAACTCTGAGGGGAGATATAGTGATTGTTTCAAGAGGAAACATATTAAATGGTATCTATCTTGAGACAAGGAGCAGCCTATCCAGATCAGAAGTTGTATACACAATCGTATACATCCATGAACTGAAGAGGACGAAGTTAAAACCTTTTGGAAAGAAGGATACCTTTGTGAGATACAAAGTATCTCATATGAAGATTGATTGTAAGGAGAAGAAGGCTCCAAATATGACCAAACAAATACCTCTAGTGCATTTGATCACTCTTCAGATCATCAGGAAGAGTTAGTAGAGCCAGAAGGGCCTACCCAGAATTGTTGCAGTAAGCAGGAAGAGACCTGCATGGTCCCATGACACTTTGCAAGATCATGAGTAGATGTCTCCACTAGTGGTGAGGCAGGAGGCCCCACCAAGTACCAGCTTAGAAGGAGCTAGAGTTATGAGGGAGTCAACCCTCATGATCTAGTAGGGAGGAGAAACCTCCCCATTACCATTCATAGGAGACTTCAGAGGAAATCATCACATACTGAGGGAGAAGATGGCTCTGGAGATTATATAGACTTAGAGGGAGTTAAGGTTCAAAGTGAGCATGGAGACTCACAGTGAGCTTGATCTTAGAGAGAGTCAATGGATTAGAGACTTTCATTCAGAAAGTATTCCTCCTTAGATTCAGATAGGAGAGAGAGATGACTTTTAGGACTGAGAAACAGGTGCCATGAGTTGATGAGGATAGATTGTAGCTTCAAATACTTCTCAGATATGTGAGATGTCTTGGGAGGACTCCCTTGCTTCAGTAGAATTTTCTACAATGATAGAGGAAGAATCCAGTCAGAAGGACTAGGATATGAATATTTTCCTTGGTTCCGAGACTAGAAAGGAAGTCAATGGTGACTTCCAATTCGATCTACAATATCAAGCATGTTGCATATAACAACATAGAGATGTACAAAGACTAATTTGTGTCCAGAGGATTCTCCTAACAAGAGGGATAATATTATGATGAGAAAATTTCTCTGGTAATCAGAAGAAGTGTACATAGAGAAGCCACAAGATACATGAGAAGGAGTCTCATGTCTATAGATTGAAGAAATCTGTGTAAGAGACTAAGCAGGCACCCAGGGCATGATATGCTAGATCAGACAATTTCCTGATGAGCTTGGGATTTACCAAGAGCAAAGCAGATTCCAACCTTTACTACAAGGTTGTGGATGGTGGACCAGTGATATTATTATTATATGTGTATGACCTGTATCTAAAAGAGAACAAGAATATCATCGTTGAGTGGAAGAGGAAGCTTTTTTCATAATTCGAGATGATAGACCTGGGTATGATGCATTATTTCTTGGGTCTAGAAGTGTGGCAGATACCTGATGACATTTTCTTGTGCCAAGGAAAATATGTTGTAGAGATTCCGAAGAAAATCATAATGATGGATTGTAAAATCCATGCCTACACTTATGGTGACAAATCTAAAGTTATTGAGTGATACATCTTCAGAGATAGTGGATGCCACCATGTGTAGATAGATGATTGGTTCATTGATGTACTTAACGAACATGAGACCAGATATATGTTTTGCAGTGAACACATTGAGTCAGTATATGGTTGAGCCGAGAGGTGTTCACTTGATTACATGAAAACATGTGATGAGATTCCTGAAGGGTAAAATTGATTATGGGCTCAGATATGCTTCAGATCATGAGATAATCCTGCAAGGCTTTACTGATTCAGATTGGGCCTGTAGTGTTTCAGAATGGAAGAGTACATATGGAAGTTGCTTCAGTTTGGGATCACCTATTATCTTATGGTTCAATAGGAATTAGACGAGTATGGCGCTCAGTATGGCTAAGACAGAGTACATAGCAGCATGTTCAGCTAGAAATGAAGTAGTGTGGCTTCAAAAGTTGCTTACATGATTGTTTGATATTGAGTTAGATGCGACTTGTATCTCGTGTAACAACCAGAGTTGTGTGGAGTTGATAGAAAAACCATTTTTTTTCAAGCATATCAAGATCAGTTACCATTATATCAGAGATATGGTGTAGAAGGGAGTAGTGAATCTCCAGTATGTCATTACATATGAGAAGATAGCGGGAAGTGTTGTGTTCCCCAGATAGAGAGAAGTGTGCCCCATGCAGTGGGAAATGTTATTCTCCCCAGGTAGCGGGAAGTGTTGAGAAATTGTGATGGATTACATATGCAAATCCAGTAGAAAATAGGTGGTTCATGATCGAGCATTGACTGTGGCACTAGTCAGGGTGATTTGTATAGCTACTCCAGTGAAAATTTTGGTATTTCGAGTTATTGCTACTCCAGTGAAAAATTATGGTACACAGAGGGATAATCTAGTGAAAAGTCTAGTACGTCGAGTTACTGTTACTCTAGTGAAAAAATTTGGTACATAGAGGGCTACTCCAGTGAAAATTTCTGGTACCCTGAGTTACTACTACTCCAATGAAAAATTCTAGTACACAGAGGGCTACTCTAGTGAAAAATTATGGTACGCCAGTTTACTTCTACTCCAGTGAAAAAGTCTGATATGCAGATTGCTACTCCAGTGAATTATCCTGGTACGCACATTACTAATTTTTTCACCAGTCAGCATGACCTCGCACAAGGTCAACAGATTCCATGCCTTCAGGGCTGGTTACTTACCCATGTTTTCAAGCTGGTGGGACAACCTATGTGGTTGGAGGTGTTTCCTAGCCTTGAGCTAGATAGGTAGTGTGTGCACACTACATCGCCTAATCCTTGTGATTAGATGTTTGGTCATTGTGGACCAGTTTCCTGGTGTGCCAACTAAAGGTTACTAGTTCTTTATGAACTAGATGCCAGATTATATATGAGTTGGTGAGTTACTAGTTCTTTATGAACTAGATTTCAGATTATGTGTGAGTTGAGGAGTTACTAGTTCTTTATGAACTAGATCCCAGATTTTGTGTGAGCTGGTGAGTTTTAGTTTCCCATACTCCACTTGGATTAGGTAGTAGCTCAGTTCTGTGTAAATTGGCTCAACTGCATATTTCAGAGCCTGTACAGCTATGATGGTAATACTTGTGACCTGATCTGTTTGATCATGAGAGATCATGTATGGCTATGATACTTGTTACATGATCTGTTTGATCATGAGATAACATGTGTGTATATGCTACTTGTTACATTATATATTTCATCATGAGATGGTCATGTGGCCATGCTACTTGAGACATGATATGTTTGATCATGAGATAACCTATATGGCTATGGTGATGCTACATGTAGATTGGTCTGCAAGACTATGTGAATATTTCCCATGCCATTTGATATGGATGGATGAGTTTGAGACCACTAAATGATAAACACATTAGTTAATACCTCCCTAGATAAGAGGGAGTGTTGATGTTTTGGTAGCTGCAGGAGGTATTAACCTCCATGTGTAACCTTTGACTTAGAATAGAATATTCTAGAAGCAAGTGAACCGCTAAATAGATCCTAGAAAACCCTAGGAGAGAATTCGGCCTCAAGAGAAATAATATTAAAGTAATAGACACATCCAAAAAGAGAAGTAGGCCTCAGTCAACTAGACAATTTAGTATAAATAGGTAGTTTCCTAGTTCATTTGTAGACACTCACTCAACAAGTGTGCAAGTCTAAGGAGGAACTACAGTGGCAGCTAGGGCGCAAGTTTGGAGAGTAGCAATTGTAGTTGGAGAGGGCACAAGTCTGGAGTAATAGTGCAGTAGTTCTTTTGGTATCTCTCTTGTGCTTCTCTTGGTATAAGGTACACTATCCTTGTATGGTTATTGTGTTGTTGTTGCAACAAATTTGTGGCTAAGGATTATCTATTGGTTCTGGAGTAAGATCGTCGAAATTATTCTAAATAAAGGTTAGTGTGCTCGGGGGTGGCATAAGTGAATTCCTATGGTTGAGTGAAAATGATGTGACATTGTCTACGGTTAAACAAGCATACCAAAATTTTAACATTCTCCTTATTGCCTTTGGTTTTGATTGTTTTAAAGCGTCGAGTACAATTAATCATCAAAACTCATGGATATGATTTTGATTGATATAAAAATAAGAGATTATATTTGAATCTTACATTATATCAGGAAGATGCTTGAATTATTTCATGCATTCTAGTATTTTTGAAGTTGGATATGGAATATATGGTTGGAAAGAGACACTACAATCTCATTTTCTACTTAGGGAGGTTAGGATAATATAGGATAGGGGGGATGGGGTGGAACCATCATTTTAGTAAGGGCCTATGTTGTGTGAAGAGTTTGGATACCACAATAATAATTTGGGCATGGGTAGGGACAAATATCAAAA
>SNQJ01S0016397.1:29171-48092 GCA_010110895.2 Picea sitchensis | reverse complement strand
GGATAATATAGGATAGGGGGGATGGGGTGGAACCATCATTTTAGTAAGGGCCTATGTTGTGTGAAGAGTTTGGATACCACAATAATAATTTGGGCATGGGTAGGGACAAATATCAAAATAGGTTAGCCTTGTGATATTTCTTTGAAGGACTATTTTCTTCCCTCAATCATTTCACTGACTTGCTTACACAGGGAGGGAAAAATAGGAGAAAGGTTTCCAACCAATCTGATTCATTGAGAGGGGGAGGCATGTGAGTTAAGTGTTTTCACACTTTCTCTTTTCATCATTGACTACTAAACTTTGGTCGATCGAGATATTTAGAGTATAACGAGAAAGGGTCATCCTCACAAGCTACCTTCGTCACAGATTTTCATTGAACCTAACCAATAGAATTCTCTCTCAAGATCACTCCCCAAAAATATATATTCAAGGATCAATACCATGGAAAAAAATATTCGTTTCCACACTTTCTCATTGATATTAATTATTAATTGATACAATGCACTTACTCAAGTTTCAAAAATAGAACCATTACCACTACCTTAGAGAGAAAAAGATGAATTTGTAACAAAGAATCCATAATAGAAGTGGTAGAGAAAATATCAATATATCATGATGATAGAAAATGGTGGTTAGGATCAACACATATTGGAACATTGTGGTGAAATATCCTAAAAACTAATAGATGGATATGCAATAGTTTATAGTAAGAACCCTGACAAACACAACTCCTCATGCTTGCAACACTGTTTGGAAGAGGGACAAATTATTTTTCTTTTTCTGAACATGTAAAATGAGTATATTACAATTTAATGATTATATTTCCCTATTATTATATATGGTTTTATACTTTATCAAAAAAAAATCCAATACTTCATAATTCTCTATAATTTAGTAAAAGATTCTCCAAGACTTTACAAGGTTTTATAATTCAATGAAATATTCACAAAAAAAATACATAATTTTATAATTCAATGAAAAATTCGGAGAGATTTTACAAAGATTGTATAATTTAGTGAAACATTTTCCAAAACATTATATATACATATTATATTATTGATAAAATAGCCTTCAAATTTCCCTATGTATCATGGGGATTCACCCATTTATTATACATATAAATTTATCAGGGGTTCTTAAAATTTTACTTGTTCAATAGTGTTTAGGGTTAAGGCATTGTGTAACAATTAGGAAGGTCGACTAAATATCAGCCTCATATTTGTAAAGACTCATTTTACCAAAAGCAGGCTCAGATCACTGGCCCCTGGCTCTTCAGCTAGATACGGGAGAGCCGCCCAGGTATAAGCCTTTTCGCTTCAAAAAATTCTAGCTGTCGCATCCAGATTTCCAGCAGCTAGCCAAATCTTGGTGGAAACAAGCGGAAATAGACCATGGCTCCAGCATGCATAAATTCTAGCAACGCCTTAAAAACTTCAAGAAAATGCTGAAACAATGGAACAAAAACTGCTTTGGCAACATACTTCAAAGTATAAGGAAAATAGAAAGCAGGCTGGGGGAGATTCAAAAATATTCATTTCCGGATCCAGAACTACAGAATTAATGAAGGAGGAGGAGAAGCTACAGGAACAACTTGAAGAAAGAAAGAAGCAAGAGGAAATCTTATGGAAGCAGAAATCCAGAGTGCAATGGCTCAAGAAAGGGGAGAAGAACACAAAAAAGTTTCACAGAGCTATGATGCATAGGTGACACGTCAATAGGATCACTCACCTGGAAGACAGTCAGGGTAACATAACCAGGGAACAATCCAAAATCGAGGAGGAGATACTCAAGTACTATCAAGACCTTCTAACGAAATTGAAAAAGGACAGAACAGAAGCCATACAAAGAGTCACTGGACACATACCATCACTGGTAACCCCAGAGAAAAATGCAGCTTTAACATGACCCATCACCCAAGAAGAAGTAGACCAAGCAGTTAAAACCATGCCCCCAGGAAAATCCCCTGGCCTGGAAGGCTTCACCACGGATTTATTCCACCACTACTGGGACCTGGTCAGACAAGAAGTATGGGAGGTGGTAGAGGAATCAAGAGCTTCAGGTCTGGTCCTATCAGCTCTCAATGCCACCTTTCTCACCCTTATTCTGAAAGAAGAGAGAGTCACAAACCCCAAGCAATTCATACCCATCTCCCTGTGCAACATTATCTACAAAATCATAACGAAGGTCATAGCCAATCGACTCAAACCAATTCTTCCATTTTTCATCTCCAAGGAGCAGGCAGGGTATGTGGAAGGGAGACAAATCATGGACAGCTTCATTCTAGCCCACGAGATCATCCACTCCCTCAAGACTTCAAGAACTCCATCTATGCTAATGAAACTCGACCTTTCAAAAGCTTTCGACCGAGCCAATTGGCAATACCTCAGATTTGTCCTAGACTCTTTTGGCTTTGATCAGGGTTGGGTAAATTGGGTCATGAATCTAACTTCCTCCACCTTCTTCTCCATTCTCGTAAATGGTGTACCATCCCAACCTTTTTCACCATCCAGAGGAATCCGACAGGGGGACCCCCTCTCCCCCTTCTTGTTTGTACTTATGGCGGAAGGCCTGGGACGATACATTAAGGCAGCAGTAACGGAAAGCTCCCTTAAAGGCCTGCCTCTGCACAACATTCAACCAACCCCCTCTCATAGCCAATTTGTTGATGACACCCTCATCCTAAACTCCCCCACGGTTAAGGAAGCCAACAAACTCAATTTCATCCTGTCTGACTTCTCTGAAGCCTCAGGTATGACACTCAACTTGGAAAAGTCCAAGCTCTACTTTTTTAATACCCCGCCTTGTATCCAACTCCATGTTTCCAGACTTCTGGGGATACCCAGGAGCTCCCTTTCGTCCAACTATATCGGGGTTCCCCTCACAGGAGCGACATCCAGATCCATCTCCTGGGACAACCTTCTCCTTTCCATTTTGAACAGACTAAGCAATTGGACCTTCAGACCCCTTAACATTGCCTCCCGACTGGTACTCCTCAGGTCAGTTTTGAAAGCTCTACCCACTTATCTCTTCACCGCTTTGGCTGCTCCAAAAAAAATCATCAAAGCCATAAGAAACCTTCAGCGCAACTTTCTCTGGCACGGTCATCAAACCAACAAGAAATGGGCTCTAGTCAATTGGGACAGACTCTGTACACCGAAAAGCCAAGGAGGACTGGGACTCCAGGATCCAGGGAAACTCAATCAAGTAATGGGAGCTAAAATCTGGTGGAGATGGCTAAAATCTCCAACAGCCGCCTGGGCACAATTGTGGAGACGAAAGTACGCCCCCCTCACGCTTAGGATCAGCTAATCCGACACAACAACCGAATACAGGGCTCCCATATCTGGAACACAGCTTGGAAGAATCGCACGCTGGTACAGAACCATGCCTTCTGGAAGATAAGAGATGGAGGAAGCGCCCTGTTCTGGAAAGACTCATGGCAGCAACTCAAACCATTGGATGCAATGGAGGAACTATCCGATCTCAAAAGAGCCCTCCACCAGAAAATCTCCCTAAAGGTTAAGGACCTATGGAAACCACAAAGACAACAACAGAGGTGGCGCCAATGGAAGATCTCCAATCGAGAGCTCGAGATCCCGGAAAATCTCAATCTGCAGAGCTGGCAATCTCAAGCCATGCGTAGGAAAATACTCTCTCGAGAGGGACCAGACATCCTGCAGTGGGGGTACTCCATAGCTGGCCTCTTCAACATCAAGGAAGATATTTACTGCAGGGAAATCGACAGGGACAAACAAAGGAGCACATTTGGAGTAAAGTCTGGAATCCCGCTCTCTGGCCTAAGGTCTCCACCTTCCTGTGGCTCATGGTGCACAATAGAGCCTTAACGTGGGACAATCTAAGGAAAAGAGGCTTCATCAGACCATCCCTCTGCGTTCTATGCAATCAACAGGAGGAAACTAAAGAACACCTCTTCAACGGGTGTCACTATAGTCAACAGATATGGGACCGAGGAGCGCAAGCAATGCTCAAATCCAACCAAAATCAGAGCAACATCAATGATACAATCGAGAAATGGGATCACAGTACCTACAACAACCCTATACTAAATCTCATCTGGAAACTTTTTCCGGGTTTTATTCTCTGGCAAATTTGGAAGGAAAGAAACAAAAGAATATTCCACTCCCAATCCTCCCTGCCAGAGACCACCTGGGAGACAATAAGATCACTAATCAAAGAAACAATCAGGAGTAAGTCTTGGATAGAGGAAGATCTTCAATGCAACCCAGAGGAACAATGCACTCTTCAAAACTGGCAGCCCATACTAAATAATCAATTGGGACCAAGGAATCATAAGGGTTCATCGACTAGTCCAACTAGCTGGACTCCCCCTCCAGCGCATTTCATCAAAGTAAATTTTGATGGGGCCTCCAAAGGCAACCTGGGAACAACAAGATATGGGGTCGTGCTCAGAAACTCCAGCGGTGAAATCCTTGGTCTGGATGCAGGATTCCTAGGGGACACAACCAACAACGTAGCTGAGCTAACAGGACTACTGCAAGGCCTCCAATCAACCGTGGACAAAGGCTATCAAAAAATAATCCTAGAAGGGGACTCACAAGTCATCATACGGCTAACCACCAAGATTCTCCATGGTTTCCATCCTGACAAAATATCGCCAAGATGGAGACTCTATGGTCTGCTCGAAGACTTCAGCCACCTCCTCCAACCCCATCTCAGCATCACTACCTCCCACGTGAAACGGGAAGCAAACAAGGTGGCGGACTGCCTAGCAAATGAAGAAGTCAAAACGGAAGTGGAACACTTTTGTTGGGAGGCCCACATCTCACCAGATCCAAAGATCTTCACCCAATGCCAAACTTTGGCCACTAAAGACCTTCAATCCCCGGATGGGGTGACACGTTGCGCATTGGTGCCACGCAGGAGCCAGTCGAGACGCAGAATTAATGCATCTATCGGCCAGTGTCCCCTCCGAATTTAACTCGACATGAATATTAGCAGGAGCATTCAAACGACGAGGCCTCTCGCGCGAGGGAGGAGTACCAGCTAGCAGCGCACTAACCAACANAACCAGCTAGCAGCGCACTAACCAACAAGCCTTTATGGCCATGGTGATCATGCTAGCACTAGTTCTCACTGCCCAGGTCGACAGAGCAAAGCTGGAACAGCATAATCATCGTCGCTTCTTCGTCAATTCATTAGAACAGGGGCAATATCTAGTGACCTCGCTAGTGTTTTGGAGCTGAGTGACCTTTCGGGGAAGCACTCTAGTACTCCAACAGACCCCCACCATGCCTAGAGCGTGAGGGAAGACACGGAGGGGAGCGACATGGTACACTGCGGAATCACGCTGACAGCGGAAAAAGAACTTTGAGAAAGCCATAGCAATGGAAGCCCGACGGAGGAACAAGACGCCATGAACGCCTCCAATGGCGTATGTGGAAGAAGTTATCCCGGAGGAAGGCATGGAGAGTGTCCTCGAGCATATGTTGTTTACAGTGCCGGATAACTGGAACCCGCCTTCGGATTTTGGGCCAGACAGTAAGCCTCCTCCTGCACGCATTATGGTCGGTCCTAATGCCACTAGCTTCGAAGAGCCTTTCCCCACCTGCTACGTTGAAGAGGAGACTCCTCCTGAACCACCCAGGGAGGTGACGCGGCAGGCACATAATCAACAGGAGCACATACATCAGGAAGCAGCTGGATCCGCCCCCACGGAGTCAATTGACAACCACAGCCAGGAGCAACCATTCTTAGCAGACTTGGGGTGCCTCAATCTCATTTTTGAGGTGAGGAGCCTGCTGGATGACCAAATCTTTTGCCTCGCACGAATTTACCAGAGACTCAACATGCTCTTCGCGACTCACTCCAGAACCCTTCCAAAGCGACAATGCCCAACTTGCACGTGAGCCTATGCGTTCCTAGCAGGATGGCGGTAGCCCAAGGACGAGGAAAAATGCATAGGCTCAAAGGTCAATTGATGTTCAGAACTGGAATTTGCTTTTTTTGCTATAAGCTAGGCTTTAGGCCAGTTAGTTTTCAGTTTCCTTAGAACTAGTTTATGACATCCAGTTACATTCTCATGACTGATAGTCCTGGTTTCCTTCGGGTAGGATGATGCACTGTCAATTTTGCTAATTTTGTGAACGGGGTAACATATAGAAAGGGATTCCCAACTGTCCTGGTTTCCTGTTTAGGCGGGACAACTGGCATCCTAAACAACTACTGTATTTTTTTTATAGTAATATAACAGGCTCCACCTTTTTATTTACAAAAAAAAAAATTAAATTAAATAATAAATTCATTTGGGAGATCAATTGGGAAAAGAATTGATGTGACATAGAACTGAAAACTTTACTCAATTAACCAAAATTAACTCAAAGAGCACATTTATGGTTAATGAATGCATGTTGATGTAGCATGTCCATTGAAACCTAGTAGTTTGGAGTATTTTTTATTGATCTGTAGTTGATGAAGTATGGTCGATGAGTAGTCGAACAACTAAGGACTAAGTCGATTGGTATTGTTGGTCAACTAGCATGCAACCAACAATTTCCATGGAATTGAATAATCCAAGTAGTTTCTTTGAGGACACATATATGTACCTCAATAGAATGGCCAAGAGAATAAGTGAAGTATATATTTGAAGCAACACATGTGCCCACATGTATGCCACATCAACAATAACCATCGAACCAAATTCATTGTGTTTAGGTAGTTGGCTTAAAATGACCCATGGAAGGTGAATTGACTTTTTAACTAACAAGGAGAGGAGGAATGATTGTAACTAAAACTTGGATATGTCCCATAATAAGGTGGACTACCAGAGATCGAAGGTTGGTAGGTTGGCATAGGTTAGAAAAGAAGGATGAAATTGTAGCTAAGTCAGGTGTTGTAATCATAGAGACACCATATACTATAAATAATTATCATTCCTTAGACAAACCATACGCACAAAAGGATTATTAAAGAATTGATATATCTTAGGAAGATTTAATATTTGTAGTCGGANAGAGAGAGAGAGAGAGAGAGAGAGAGAGGGAGAGAGATTATTCAATGAAAATATTGGAGAATTGTTACATGGTCGATAGATTTGTGTAGTAGAAAAAAGTTGAGAAGAAACTATAATCCAAACCATTAATCTTTTGTTTAATTGTGAGGTCATGGAATCCATGAAGGAGCCAACATAAGAAGCCTTAGTAAAGTTTGAGATTGAACAATTAGAATGATAAATTCAATTAAAGAATCATGGTCAAGAGTCATGTTGTGGAGAAAAATAACCTTGTATAGAGGGAGCACATATTCCTAGACAATAAACATCTTATAGCCAACAAAATTCTATACTAAAATATTAGAAGTGTAAGGAATGTGTATATGTAGCCTTGGGGATGTGGAACCTCGAATCTAATACAAGATTTCATTTTTAAATACTTACTATTTGACGTATTTTAGACTAAATAATACATTGGATATTTTCCCCATGAGGGTCAATAAAAACATCATTGTTTTTTGTATGAATGTTCTATGTATGATTGTTTATTTCCTATTCCTAAATTATTAATGATGAAAAACATAAGTCATAATAGTTCTTGTTACTACACAATCTAGCACCTTAGTGCAAATCCCTCACAAGGCACAAGACTAGTGGAACATCAGAAGATGTCACCATTGTCACCTAGGCAACAACTTCCCTCTCTTTAGTGAATGAATCAATCCAAAGCAAGGGAGGCTTCCCTAGTAGCCTCCAATAATCCCCAGGTACAACACAATCAAGTATAGGGCCTCTTGGTTAGATACTCAATCCACTACCAATGAAGTAAGATAGACAAAGTATGGATAAGGTGGTGATTAAAATAAATTTCTAGATTTGAAGAGGTGAGGATCTAGGTCAATCTAGGAGATTTTCCAAGTTAAATTAAGGCTCAATATGATCCCCAAACACTACAAATGAAGAAAAAATCTAAATGATGTTGTAAAACTTGGAAAAAGATATTAAATTACAACAAGAAAACAAGACATTACAACAACAATAAAATCAACCATTTAACAAGTAATAATTCAATAAATAAAGATGGATGAAACATGAGCTAAATTATGGTTTTATTAACTAACAAAATCATAAAATTAAGAGGAATATAATAGCCCTAAAACCCTATATGTTTTTCCCTACAAGGCTATAATAACAATTCAAAAATACAAATGAGGGGTTTAACAATGTTTATTAGGTCAACAATATGTCAAAAATACCAAAATGCCTTAGTCTTTTATGGATGAAAATGAAAATTTGTTGTAATAAAACCCTAATCTAACCCTAAAACAATAGAAGTATAGTATAACTCAGAAAATAATGATTGAGTATTGGGCAAGTGACTAGTGCCTACTATATTTTTGGGCAAAAGGGGTCAATTAGGGATTCCTTTGTAAAGAAATGAGTGGATATTTTTAGGGTGATATCTAGAGGTTATTCATTCCTAACCCTAGGATATACTCCTAAAATATTAAGGACAATTCAAGAGAAATTTATTCACTATTAACCTTCTAAGAGCTTTGAAAAGAAGGGTTTGTTCAAGGAAAATCCAAGAGAATGCTCAACCAACACTAGAGAAGCAACATTACAATTAAATTCATTCATAAACAAAACCATAATATGAAAAGAGACCACTTACCCAAGAAACATTTCATCTATCAAAACCCTAACAGTGAATATCCATGTGGTAGTAAATAATCCACAAGCACGTCTTCTCCAAAAAAATCGATCTAACTATCCATCCATAGCATTGTTCATGAGAGAGAATGTATAAGTAGACAAGTAGTCATATATATCCATAAGTAGAAATGATTTACAAGTGAGTTATATTAGAGATCTAGCACCCTTCTCACACAATAGAATCCCTAAAAACATAAAATAATTCATTCATCTCTCTCAGGCCCTAGAGATAAGGAAACAATACATAAAAAATACACGATGCATGAGTGGATAGGTCACTAAGACTCCCAATGATTCTTTCAACATGAAATAAAGTAGCTCAAACATCAAATAATCCATCACACATGTGCTCTAGATATCACACATGTGGAACATGTGGCCTCATGAAGGGAACAACTCACTCCAAAGTGATGTCCAGGGGCTCAAACATGAAAAAATGTCATGAAAGGGTGCATTGTTTCATGTCAAAAAGGTATGTCATCTCCCTAAGGGGTTTGATGTCTCACCAAAATGTCCCATATCATTATCTAGAAGCCCATAAAAGGTGCCCCATCATCAATAGGTGAAACATCCCATCATAGTCATGCAACATCCCATCATCAAAAGGTACAATCATCATGGAAAAGGTGGCACGTTTTCTATCCAAGTGTAACATCCTCATAAAAAGGTCCAACGTTCTCTAGAGAAGTTGGAATTCCCTCAATCAAGTGGTGGGGACAACCTCCCTGGAAGTGTGCTAGTAGCCCCTCAATATCCTCCAAAGGATCCAAGTGGCAACCAAACATGTGGCCATGTGTCATCCATCATCAAAGGAGGGGATCATGTAGTCCAATGTTCCATGAGGATTGGATACAAGGTACACAATTCAAACACAACATATAAAGTGAGTCATGTCAATTCAAATTACATTAGATATATCTCATAAAGTATCACATTCAAACTTCACATTGTCTTACAAAGTTATACAATTTGCTAATATTAGGTATGAGAGGATCATTATTACCCCCTATTAGGTGTGCCAATACCCAGGATAGAAGTATGTCCTAAGGAACCCAACAAGGATTATGTGTAGTGGCATGTGGTATGGATTGGGGTTTACTTCAAGGGTGGATTTTCATTAACATGAAAGGTCATGTATGATAGTCATCCTCATGAGCGCCCTTTTAGAAGGAGCACTTAGGAAATTAGGTACCCTTTCCTCGACATTGAGTATTTCCAAACCCTTTTTGTATTTTGACATTTTATTTTCCAATTCCTTATGTTAGGTATGCATTCATTGGATAGGACTTGGGGTGATGTCCTCTTAGTGAGGGGGTAGAGCTCATGATTTATCCTAAGTCGGACTAATGATTAAGAATATGTGTTTCCTCCTGAGAGGTCACATGTTCAAATCTAGAGGGGGGTAGGGTATGTATACCTCCATATATTTTAGCAGTAAAATCATTGTGCGAAGGGGGTCCCTTGTCCCACAAACAAGGTGGTCTCATACACCAATTTGGTGTGGTTTGGCCGTGACCTTAAAAAAAATAGAAAAAAAATAGAAATACTTTGTTTTTCGTGTTTGTTTCTTTTCCTTGCATTTTTAATTATGGATTTTTCTCTTTCTATATATATTTTTTATAAAGATGCATCAACCTTGGGCATTCAATCCCCTTCTTCTCATGGAATTATTAAGCATGTAACTTTTTTGGATACATGTAAAAACCAACCCAAAAGAAAGGATAATGGAGAAAGGATGGATGGAATATGTTATGCATGGTAAGGGATATGGACACATTACCCCTATTAAGGCCCCCCAATAGTACAAATTTTCCCAAAAGTGACAACACTTGACTAGGAGATGACGATGACCACCAAGTTGAAATAAGGAAAAAAGAATAAATTCAAAGCATCATGATTCATTATCCAATCCAACCCATCATCACCATTTTCATGCCCCAAACATTGAAATTATCACTTGATATGAAGTTTCAAAACAATGTACCTCAATGTCTAATGCACCATGTCATATGATGTGAGTGAGCTAAGAATGTAATGGAAGGCATATGTGGGAAATTTTTTGTGGTGAGTATGGAATGGCATCACCAGAACTACTATCTAGAATGTGGATCATGGAGAAAAAATATGCTCTAGTTACCCCTAGAAGTGAGGTGGTAAAGGTTCCCATGAGAACATTGTTTTATTTTAAATTAAACTTTGATTTGAGTTCCATTGAGATATTTTGACTCACCCACTTGGTTACGGATTAGTTTGGTACCATCGGAAAATATTTTTGACTTTGTGAGTTGTAGCAAGGTATTTCAAAAGATAATGAATTCAAGTACTACAAGAGATAAACCAACAAATCCAAGAGGATAATGAATAGTTTAAGAAGATGGTCCAACAATTATAGAATAAAACTGAAGTGTTTCAAAGGTCTTTGGAAGGTCATGTAAACATTTTTGAGGAGCAACCAAACAAGTTGAAGAAATACTACAAGAATAATTGGTAGCCAAAGAAGCCATCTTTTCCAATATTCAAATGGAGTTATAGGAGATAAAAGAAGAGATAAAGTTCACTTCAACTCAATATGCACAAACCATGACTAAAAAAATCAAAGTAAGCATTGCATCTTCACCCCTTACTTAAATTGAACCAACATTTGAAATTTTGGTAGTTTTGAAAATCATACCAAACAGATAGGTTCAAAGTTACTAATGGAGATATGTTATAATGAGAAAGGTCTTGGAAAGAATGGTCAATGCATGAATATACCCATTGTGGCCAATTTAATTCCATATAAGGTTTCTTTAGGATAAATGGTGGTCATATTATCGAGGATGAATGTTCTATGACAACCCCAAGCATTGTATAAACCTCAAAAATAATTTTTGTGAAGGCTCAAAATAGAGGAATCTCAATGACTCAAAGTGAAGAGAAGACCATATAGAGTGAATCAAAAATCCTAGGTTAGTTGTCAATGAGAGAGAGTGAAGGTGACCTAGGTACCTAAGCACAACCCAGTGGATGGAAGAAAAAGACAAGGAGCCAAAAAGAAAAAGGGTATTCTAGAAGGTTTACGAACAAGAATCCTTTAGTATTTTTCTTCTATACAAATAAGAATGACCACAAGAGTTTTGATTTTGTTATTTTATTCTATGTTCCTTTTATGGATGAAATAATCATTGTGAGGATGAGCGTTGGGTTAAATTGTCTATCAAAAACTACCCTAGGTGTTTTAAGAAGAAGTGATGAAGTAATAATGATTCTTCCAATCGAAAAAAAAGGATAAAGGAGGGAACCAACAAAGAAGACCAATGTTGTTCAAGAATGCAATGGGAAGAATGTTTATAATCCCTGAAAAATGGAATGTTCATAAAAATGTGAAGTTTTTGGTACTTCATCCTTACCTTTGTCCTAAGAATAGGAAGGGAAGACCTAGAAGAAAGAGGCCCATAATGTAGAGTAGAGAAGTCAAGATGCACAAGTGGACTTGAAAACAACAATTGAAAAAGAATCCCCACCTTTTAAAGAAGAAGTATGTTGTAGAAACATGTCTACAAAGGATATTATTAGCTATGGAAGTGAGAACTTAGCAAGGAATCCTCTTGGAAGGATAAGAGTATTTGTTTTGTAAGAGCTAGTAAGAATTCATTTTTTATTGATAAGTTTCTTGTGAGATACTCCTTATGAATCAAAGTGACAAGTTCCACTTAAGGATGAGGTGTATGATGATATAATGAGTTCCAAGGGGTAGCAGAACCCTAAGGACAAATTATTGTATGCCTATAAGACACAAAAGATGAAAAATGCATGGGAAAGCCTCATGGAAGGATAAATCATCTTGAAGGACACTTGTGGTAAGAAAACATGAAAAGCATGGACAATCCTTCGATAAAGGAAAAACCAAAATGGGAAAAATCATAAAGAAGGAAAACTTAGAAAAGTAAGACATTGTAGGAAAACTAATAATTGGGAAGACTGATAAAGAAGACAAACTCGCAAGGCAAGCTTAAAAAGTGAACCCACTGACTATTTCACTTTTTGAAAATACTTCAATCAATTAGAATAACTTAGCAAGACCATAGAGGTGAGTAAAATTATTAAGAAATTTATTTGGCATAGTATTGTTAAAGGCCTATACTCCAAAAGTTTGTATAAGTTTTGGAATAACCAAAGAATCCTTAAAAATGGAGGTCTGATCGAAAAACAAATCTCAATATCGAAGGAAGTTTAATAAATAAAGTGAAAAATCCTCTTAAGGAATTATCTAAGAATTTGGATAGTGAAAAAAGATCAAAGTTCGACTAAAAACTATGTTTTCTTTGGAAAATCCATTGAGAAAATAAATACTACAAGAATAATTAGTGGCCAAAGAAACCATCTTGGCCAATATTCAAAGGGATTTAGAGGATATCAAAGAAGATATAAAGTTCATTTCGAGTCAACATGCACAAACCATGACTAAAGAAAGCATAGTAAGCACTCCATCTTCACACCTTACTTAAATTGAACCAACATTTGAAAATTTTGGTAGTTTTGAAAGTCATACCAAAACAATAGGTTCAAATTTACTTATGAAGATGGGTTATAATGAGGAAGGTCTTTGAAATAATGGTCAATGCATGAATATCCCCATTGTGGTCATTCCAAGTCATCCAAGGTTGGTTTAGGATAAATGGTGGTCATATTATCAAGGGTGAATGTTCTAAGACAACCCCAAGCAATTTATAAACCTCATAAATCACTTTTGAGAAGGCTCAAGATATAAGAATATCAATGACTCAAAGTGAACAGAAGATCATATAGAGTGAATCAACAGTCCTAGGAAATTTTTCAATGACAGAGAGTGAAGGTGAACTAGGTACCTAAGCACAACCTAGTGGCTGGAAGAACACAAAAAGGAGCCAAAAAGAATAATGGTATTCTAGAAGGTTTACTAACAAGAATCCTTTACTCCTTTTATTCTATACTATGAAGAACAACCACAATATTTTTTTATGTTGTTATTTGATTATGTGTTCCTTTTATGGATTAAATAATCATTGTGAGGATGAGTCTTGGGTGAAGTGGTCTATCAACAACTACCCTAGGTGTTTTAAGAAGAAGCGGTGAAGTAATAATGATTATTTCAACCAAAAAAAAGGATAAAGGAGGAAACCAAGAAAGAAGACCAATGTTGTTCAGGAATGCAATGGGAAGAATTTTATGATCCCTGGAAATGGAAAGGTCATAAAAAGGAGACGTGTTGGGTACTTCGTTCTTACCTTTTTCCTAAGAATAGGAGGGAAAGACCTAAAATGAAGAGGCCCACAATGTATATAAGATAAGTGAAGATGCACCAATGCACTTTAAGAAAACAATTGAAAAAGAATCCCCACATTTTAAAGTAGTATGTACTAGAAACATGTCTACAAAAGATATTTTTAGTTACGGAAGTGAGACATTATCAATAAATCCCCCTGGAAGCATAAGAGTATTGGTGTTTTAATAGCTAGCAAGAATTATCTTTTGATTGATACGTTTATTTTGAGATACACCTTATGAAAAGTTCCCTTAAGGATGATGTGTATGAAGAGATAATGAGTTACAAGGGGTAGAAGAACCCTAAGGACAATGTATTGTATGCATGTAATACACTCAAGATGACACAATCTTGGGAAAGACTCATGGAAGGATAAATCATCTTGAAGGACACTTGTGGTAAGAAAACATGTAAAGCATGGAAAATCCTTCAAGAAAGGACAAACCAAAATGGGAAAACTCGGCAAAGTAAAACATCATAGGAAGACTAACAATTGGGAAGACTCATAAAGAAAACAAACTCACAAGGCATGCTTCAAAAGTGAACCCACTGACTATTTCTCTTTTTCAAAATACTTCGATCAAATAGAATAAATTATAAAGACCATATAGGTGAGTAAAAGTATTAACAAATTGATTTGACATAGTACTGTTAAAGGACTATTCTCTAAAAGTTTGTATAAGTTTTGGAAGAACCAAAGAATCCTTAAAAATGGAGGTCTGATCCAAAAACAAATCTCAATATGGAAGGAATTTTAATAAAGAAAGTGAACAATCCTTAGGGTTAAGGCATTGTCTAAGAAATTGGATAGTCGATAAATATCAAAGTTCGACTAAAAACTAAGTTTTCTTGGGAAAATCCATTGAGAAAATAAATACTAAAAGGAGAATTCATGGCCAATGAAGCCATCTTGGCCAATGTTCAAAGGGTGTTAGAGGAGATCAAAAAATAGAGAAATTTAACTTTGACTTAAGATGCAAAAACCATGACTAAAGAAAGCATAGTAATCCCTCCATCTTCACCCCTTACTTAACTTGAACCAACATTTGAAATTTTTGGTAGTTTTGAAAGTCATACCAAATAGATAGGTTCAAAGTTACTACCGAAGATGGGTTATAATGAGAAAGGTCTTGGAAAGAATGGTCAATGTATGAATATCCCCATTGTGGTCAATTCAATTCCATCTAAGGTTTGTTTACGACAAATCATATTATCAAGGTTGAATGATCTAAGACAACCCCAAGAAATGGATAAACCTAAAAAATCACTTTTGTGAAGGCTCAAGATAGAAGAAGCTCAATGACTCAAAGTGAAGAGAAGACTTGTTGATCCTCAAATGTGATAAATCTTGTGCAACCTCTCTTGTATATTATTTTCAATTCTTCCCCATACTTAGAAAATTTTCAAGGTTGTCGTGGATCCATAATGAAATTACCTAGACTTGCTCAAAATTCCACAACCCCCATAATGTACCATTGACTTCCACGGTCTACATCTTGCATCTATACTTGTAAATTTTTCAAAAATGAATGATTGACCATGAGTCTAAGGTACTTCCCCGATCGTCTCATCCATACCCACAACCCTAGCATCTTGCTACCCCATCGTGCTCCTACCCTATTGTTCCACCATCTCGATTGTACGTCGCTCTGTGAAATTCTATGTCTTGTCACACTAGATGTACATTTAATACACATCTTCCAGAAATGACTAAAACTAGTTAATTGTTAAAAGTCGTTATTAATGGCGATCTTCTTGAGACAACTCCTTATAAATTTTAATATTAATTCGCACTAAAAATTATTGAGTTAAGATCCCCGAATAATATTAAGATAAATAGGTTGATTTCGATAATAACATTTTGAAAGGATATGTACATTAATATGTCACCTTGATTAATTATGAAAACCCGAAGAAAGGAACAGTTCTATGGTGATACTATCAACCTACTTGGATGAGAAGACCAAATATTTCATTGGTCATGGGCATACAAATATTACTCTTCATTACCACTTCCAAACAAGAATTCAAACAAGATTTGGATGTCAGGAATTGCATTGGTGGGCTGTGTTCCAGAAGTCTACAATTTCAAGGAGATAATTTCGTGGGACATTGACAAATTTGACAAGAATCCGAGAATTATTCAGTTACAAGGGGAATTGCCTATTTCTTTATCCCCTTCAATTTTTAAGAGGATGCTCAGGCTCCCATAGCCGACCATATGAATTTCAAAAGTGTTGAAACTAAGGACTTCTTGAAGACAAAAAATGGAGGATTACAACTTCTATAATATTATCTTGAAGACCCAACAATTTCTCCAAATGACCTTTCAAATATTTAGGTGAGTTCATTAAAAAAACCATACCGAGAAATGACATGGTTATTCGCTAGAATAATTGGACAAGAGTCTATATCTACTATTCCCAGGATTGCTCTGTATATATTGTACTTTTCAATTCATGGAAAAACAATGTTTGACTTGAAAAGGATTGTTTCTAGTGAATTATCTTTTAAGTTGGGAAATTTCAGAAAAAATAAAAAGTTTTAATGTCCTCATACTTGATTTTCACCATTACCTATTTTCGCATCTTCAAAGGATTTCCTTTGTCTAAGAGGGTCAATTGTAAACTCGACCTTATTCAAATGTGGTATCCTACACTTTAGAAACAGAAGGCCACATACCACTTCTATGAAGTAAACAATGAATTCATATCTTGTTTTAAAAATCTTAGTCATAGATAAGAGAGGAAGTTTTGAAGCCATGTAGAATTGTAGTGATATCAGGATTTACTGTTCTCATTAGAAACCCTCATATTTGCCATATTATTTCTGATAACATATGTGTTTTTGAAATATGTAAGCAATATAAATTTTGGAATCATTTCTTTAACCAGAAAAGGAAAAGATAGTTCATCTAGCTACCATGGATAAAAATTATTACACACCTTGATGAAATCTAAATTCAGTTTGATCAGTTCAATCTCAAGAAAGAAAATGAAGTCAAGGGTTTTGACCCTAGTCAATTGTTTATGAAACACATGACATATGTAGGGTACAGTGTATCATTTTCCAACACATTCATGTTTGTAGAAGAAGAGGATGACAACCAAAACCCCAAGTGTTACCTAATGATAAAAGGAAAGAAGATATCAAAAGAGTCATTAGTACAACTGATCATCAAAGCAAGGAAGAGTTGTGAATGAGAGAATTTCACAGTCTCCTAATGTTTCTAAAAAAAAAAATCTACCCAAAGGAAAACCCCAATCTGCAGTTCAAGACAAAAGGAAGTCCTTATTGGATAATTACAATGAACAAGGTGGACAAAACCCTCCTAAGGGAAATCTAGAAAATCCACACAAACTCCCAATCACTAGCAAGAGGAAAAGAGGAATAGATAAAGAGGGAGAAAGTGAGGGACCTGAAGAGGAAATTGTCCTGGAAGACATGGACCTCAATGTAAATATTGAATATATTGAATTTGCAGGTGAAGAATGGAGGATACAAGAGAGAAGAGCAATTGCAACAGAATTGGTCACCCAAGATCCAATCGTATTTGGAGAGGAATCTTTGACCCTGCACAGTGCCACATTTGATGAAAATTAAAGAAAATTAGTTATTGATAAAATCAATGCCTAAAATTGTTGATTTTTCATTAAGATAGGCTCAAGCATGAAGTTTATTCCAATTTTATCATTTTACTTGAACCATAGACAATTGCAGTTTCACCATTAACAATTTTTTGCAGCAATCAAGATCACAAGAAGAAATACCATGCACAAGTACACAAGAAGTATCCTGGGAAACCCTTCTCAACAAGGGAAGAAAACCCAACCAATCCTTTGTTATATTCTTCAAGAGAAATACATCCCACACCATAAACCTAACACAAAAAAGGGTGCTCACAAAACCTAGAAAGCTAGTGCCCAAGAGAGGTGCGCACTTCAGCCCAAGAACAAGTACTTGCTGAAATTTCCAAACTCACACTTGTGTTATATTTCCTCAATTGGGGAATTACCTTTATTTATATTAGACTGGAAATATCAAAAGTAGTGTCTATTGGCACAACACGACCAACCTCAATAACTCAAAATATAATTAATAATTACCATATTAATTATATTTTACTTTAATTATATTTTACATTAATCATCTTTCACTTTATGGTGGGCCCGACCTGTACCCTTTACATCACAAATAGGGTTACAGGTAAGTCTGACTTTTAGAAAATATAGCAAGGGATATCACACACCCACTAGTGCTCAGCCACTAGGGGAATGTCCACCTGTGCTCAATCAAAGGGACATCCAAGTCAAGAGATCTCTATCTCACTGCGTCTCACAAGAGAATCATCTGGACACACACTCACTAGTGCTCAACCACTAGGATCATGTCCACCTGTGCTCATCCATAGTGACATCCTACTAAAAATATATCTATCTCACTGTGTCTCACAAGAGAATCCTTTGGAGTACCACATCGTTTCATCTTCATCTCAGAGAAAACGACACACCCAACTCATGGGCTTCCTCACCCCACATAGGGGCACACAACATTCCATATCCATCTCAGAGAGGAACTGCACACCCAATGCATGGGCTTACTCACCCCACACAGGGGCACACATCGTTCCAGATCCATCTCAGAGAGGAACAACACACCCATATCATGGGCACACCCAACTCATGGGATTTCTCACAGACCGACTCACTCAGTCTGTGTCCTAGAGGATGTCTCACACATTTGTAATCATCAACACTCCCTCTCAACTAGGGAGGCATTCTCCATCAGGCCAAGTCTCACATAGAAGTACTCAAACTTCATCTTGTATGTAGTCATCAACACTCCCTCTCATCTAGGGAGGTATTCTTCACCAAGCTAGTCTCTCACGGAAGTACTTGAACTTCGTCTTGGCAAGTGGTTTGGTGAAGATATCTACAATCTTCTCATATCT
>SNQJ01S0016397.1:0-14686 GCA_010110895.2 Picea sitchensis | reverse complement strand
TCATGTATCAATGAAAACTCATTGATCCATCTTCATATATGCACTCTCATCAAGGAAAATACATATTATATTACATAAATCATCAATCAATCAATCCTTTGACATCAATCAATCACTTGACATCAATCAATGACATCAATCAATCAAACCATTGGCATCAATGACAACATGATCCAATAGAACCATGATGTAATTGGTCCAGGTATCATGATATGTGTCACTTTTGATCATTATAACCTTTAAATGTATGCATATGATCCCTTTTATCTATGACAAATGCTTGGGGAGATTGACCAGCTGCCTTAGCAAGCATATACCCATAGGTTTTGGTTTGCCACTAGGGGATTTATGAAGAGCCATCATCCGCTCCCATCATATGACCACTTTCCCATCTTATCTCCCTCTCATATGTCCCATTCCCCTTGTCCGGGCATTAGGATGATTTGTTTGTGGGATTTCACCTTATCTCATGGGAAGAAGGGGCTAAAGGCCCAGAAGGTAAAAGCAGTTGGTAAAAGATAAAAGATTAGAAATAAAACCTCAAGATGCTTCGCCCAGGGATCCCTAAGAAGGAAATAAAATGCCTCTCAGCAAGAAACAAGAAGGACCCAAAAAAATAACAAACAATACCTAATCAAGAGGATAGGGGGTCTCATCACGAGCCAACCTATTATGTTCATGGGTACCTAACAACATGACATTGCCACCATCTGGTTATCATGCCAGGGCAGTGACCTTTGGTTGCATGGCCAAGGAAGAGGGGGTCTCATCATGAGCCAACTTTATCATATCTGTGAAAGTACTTGTAGGTAACACTGTCAGCTCTGGTCACCATGCCAAGGCAGTGTCATCTGGTTAGCCCTTGAATAAAAAGAAAAAGAAGAAGAAAAAACAAATAAAGGCAAGAAAGGGCTTGGAAAAAATTGCATCCATGACGAGTACAGCTCGTTTTCTACAAAGGAACCCACAGGTAATATCATGCATCATTGGCTCTCACTCTACCCGTATGTCTGGACATCCCTTAGCCACATCACCTCATTTACATGGCTTGGATGAAACCCCTTGGAAAATTTCCTTTCCTTATGGATACTAGCCCAATAGGGTGTCTTGTCCTTTTTCTCAACCTTGTATTGTAGGTTTTTGTAATGTCTTTGAGCTATTGGATGATATATCAGGGTTTTTATGCATATGTTTGATAATATTAATGATGAAATGTGATTAACATTGCCATGATCCCTGTGACTAATGAGCCCATGGAGGGCGTAGTTTTTGATGTGCAGGACCATGCCTGACGGACATGTACCATTTGGACTGGTACACATGGGGAGATGATTAGTTCGGACCTCCATGGGGCTGAAGAGCCCATCAGATGGTTGCTGAGACCCCGTCAGAGGGGCAGAGATAGGAAAGTGCTTGATCGAGGTTTTTCACTAGAGAAGAAGAGGATGTTTCACCAGAGGCACTTTGGCAGAGCCCGGCCTAGGGGGAATAACCCCTTTTCAGTGGAACATTGGCCTTGGAAGGCTTAGAGAACCCCCATCCTTACCATGATGTCATCCAGCTTCATGGTCATTCTTGGAGGCAGACTCGGTAGTAGTGGCACGTGTGGCATGTTGGAGAGACCCTTGGGGGGTCAACGTTTTGCTCTTGGATGCCTCATCTACCCTAAAAGGGGTTAGTGCCTCCCTTAAAGGGGATTTTACCTTTATTACAGCTCGGTTAGGGTTTTAAATTGACATTTTAATGTAAAAACAATATGATTTTGGTTTAAAGCCTTGTTGGCTAATTTTTATGACCTAAAATTAATTAAAGGTCATTGATATAGTATATATTGAGGAGTTTTATCCTCATTTTGATATAACACTACACTCACTCTCCTAGTGAGATCTGATTTTTGCGCCCTACTTGAGTAATTGGTCTCTTTGAATGAGGCACACTTGTTGAAGGAAGGCATTTCTTGGCATTTTTGGCATTTGTCTTGAAGGAAGGTTTACAACTAGTGTTTGCAATGTTATTTCATCATGATATGCAAGTGTTTTTTCTGCAAAACTTCTTAATTGAATGGTTGTAGTCTTATATTCTTTCATTTATTATAAACATTGCTGATTTTAAAACCCTAGGGGACAAACACATAAGTAGGTCATTGTCTCATGTCCCCTAAAAGAGAAATTTTCAGCCATTGAAGAAGGAAGGAAGAGCCTAGCCATTTCTACACYCTTATTGCTTCTTTCCCTTGTGCTAGCCATACCTTTAAAAGTCAAGAAGGAGGAGACGTACCAGGCCTAGGTTATCTACACCTAGGGTCGTCTTGCTTCTAGGGTTTGGTGATAGGGCCTTTCCTTAGAAACACTCTCCCTCACCACACTCTCGTGTCTTGATTTATCTTTTATGCTAGCCGTTTTTCCAAGTTAAACCTAAGGAAGGAGGAAAGAGCACGAGGCCTTGCTTAAGCAACACCGGAGTGAGCCTCTTTCCCCTAGGGTTTTGTTTCTGGGGCCCTGCCATTGTAGCACTTCAGAACCCTTCTCTCTAGTCCTTAACCCTTTTCCTTCAACCTTTGTGTCCTCCCTTAATTTGACTCCATTTACCCTTAGTCACTGATCTTAGGCCTCCGACGTTGAAGTGATAGTGGTCAAACAAACTCTCAAAACTTTTGCTAAATTGAAACCCTAACTAACTACTAACCCTAATAAGGCTGACGTCATCCTTGGTTACTCCATCTTGACATAACAAGTTCTCTTTATAGGAAATTATATGGTGGTTTAAATCATTTATTGAATAAGGGATTGATTGGACACACTGATTGCTACATCATCTTGGTATTTATTGATGAATTGATATTATTTCACTGTTGTATTAATAAACATTGATCTCGTCAATATCTATTCGCTTGTATATTGATATCAGATAGTTATATGAAGTACTAACCCTTTGAATCATAGCCTGCATGTATTAGTCTGTTGTTGCTTTGTTCCGGGTAGGTGTTCTCATTTGGGCTTACACTTCATTATTGGTTGTTTAGCCAGACTATCTGCTCTTGGTGGTGACTTGTGAAGAGGGAATTTCACTTTGACCTTTATACCTTAGCCTCTTCAAAACTCCAGGTTACCAGGGATATCTCCCCTGGGCCTAACCTCCCTAAAGAGAAAGAACCTACCCATCATGATGACATTGGGTGGGGCAGGTTCCTGCTACGCCAGTTTGGCCTCTATGTTCTAGCCTTTTGACCTAGCTACAAACTGTGTGATAACAAGTACAATACATCAAACTACTACAGTTAGAATCTTTTCGTCAAAGCTTCAATACCTTTGCATTAAGTTTCAGTCGAATTCAAAAACTACATTCAATAGTCACTGTCTAAACTATTTGCCAACCAACCCCTTTTAAATGAAAATGATCCCCATATAGAGAAAAATGATGTCACCCTAGGTTTCTAGGGTCGAACTACTCTCTCCTAGAATCATGGATCCCATTTCTTTGAAAGAGAACAACAACTTCAATGGATTTACTAAAAATAGAAAAGCCGACTTTGCCAAATCGTAATAATAACCAAAATATTCTTTACAATCATTGACCATGATCAAAATTAGACCATAGCATTGTGATAATTCATCATGTGCATTGTTGGACACTCTCTCACCTTTGCACAACAAGTCTTCTACAGAACATTAACCTACAACAAAAACACAGTGGATTGCGCAACAAACTGGGAAAATAGGTGTTAACGATGACATCATATATCACTAATAAAAAACTATTTTTCAAAACTGAGAGAGGTTTTTTTATTTAAGCTTGGTATAAAGAAAAATGTCTCTCATTTTCTTTAAATTCATCTCCATCTAGCTGGAATACATGTCGCAAAAACATATCTCGGACAAGAAATCATGAAAATTGAAAAATAGGGCTCAAATATTCCTTCGAATCTCCTAAATTGTGAAAAAAAATTCAAATATGAGAGAGTTCTTTATTATTTGGTTTGTCCTAAATAAAATATTCTCAGGGATTTTCAAAATTCCTCTCTAGTTAGTTAGAAAGTGATCTTGCAGTTGACCACTAAACCAGTCATTTGCAAAGCACGACCTGTAGCCTGTGCATAGAAAAATCCTTTGCTCGAATGTTAATCCCTAATATTGGCTCATTACCCCTTAATTGGGGTATATTATATTAGTAATGTTATTTTATTTATGTCGGCTTTAGGCCATTAGTTGTAATTATACCTCCTAGTGTCCTATATATACCAAGGAGACATTTTCATTTGGAATCATCTTGTACTTGAACATTTAAGTGGGGTAAAAGGAGGCTGCCCCCTAGAAGAGGCTTATTATCTTAAATTATCTCTTTTTCAAGGTGTTGAGTACTTTTTCTTAGGTTTTTCTATGCTATATTGATATTTTGTTCTTAACATATGGTATCATAACTCAAGGTCTTGGGGTTTCGCTGCTACATCAGAGACACCTTGGAATTTTCACTATAACTTTTTTTCTACAATGTTTCAGAAGGAATGGCTTGGAGGATATTTATTAGAAGGATCAGGGTACGTTGGTTTCTACATTCAACTCCTGAGGCCATATAATTTTGGAGATATCGCCTGTACAAGATAGGGTTCTGGAATCATCCTGAACTGAGTCATTGCGGAATTTTCGGTATAAAACATTTTTTGTAATGTTTTAGAACATGAACTTAGGAGGCTATGCAAATAAATTAGTAAGGTATCTGTGGTAAAACGTTCAAATTCTGGGTCATCTTAAATTTGTATATACACCCTGTGTAAGATAGGGTATCTGACTAGTCCTATTGACTAGTCTGAAGAAGGTGTTCCAGGTAAAACAATCATAACTTCTTCCTAGAGAATAAAAATTGAGTGGGACTTGTTTCATTGGATCGTGGATAGTCTGTAGTATTTCTGGTGCGAGTTTCAAAATTTTATATCAATTATTTTGTGCAGGGCACACTATACAAGTGAGATCTCTTGGAAAGGCCAAAAATCGACAAGTTGTGGGGAAGTTACAGTAAATTCCACTTGGCACATCCAATTTTGATCATACCTGTGGAATTGAAGAGAAGAAATATCAGAGAACTACATAAAATAATTTTTCATACCCTGAAGGGCCGAAACTTGGGAGATACAATAGAAGAAAGATTGTCTAGCAGAACCACCACAAAATCAAGGTTCAAAAGTGATACTTGGCCAACATGCCACCCAAAAAGGGAACTTCTACACCAAATAAGCCTCCAGAAAATCCTACTTGGACTCTTGATGAAGGTGAATAAATGCGTAGGGACATAAATGATTTACAAAAGAAGATAGTAACAAAAGATGAACTACAAGAGATGATGGAGGGGTTTAAAGGGAGATCATGGAGTTATTGAAAAAATTATGGAAGACACTGGCGAAAATGCATCCCATGAAATTCATGATGAGGACATAAGGAAGATTAATCAAGAATGGAAGGTGAATCAAGAATGGAAAACTCCAACTTTGGTTTGAATACCAACCATGTTCTTAAGATTGATATGAGGAAGTTTGATGGAAAGGACCAATCACATGGATACTTTAGATTGGAGCAATTCTTGGATCTCCATAATGTGCACATACAAAAGGTACAAATTGCTTGTTATATTTAGAACCTAATCAATTTTTTATGGTATCGATGGATTTGTTCTCACAATCGCACTTCGTCCATGGACAATTTTCACGAAGAAATGATAGAGCATGTAGGGATCTGAGGCAATACCTTCTTTGTAATTGATAAATCTCAAGCAAAAAGAGGGTTCGATTCACAGAAACGTGAGAACTTCAAGATTGAATATAAAGGTAACCAATATTCCATATAAGCACTTGATTGATGTATATTCATAGGAACTTTAAAGGACAACATTCAACATAGGTTCGCCTTTGGGAGCAAATCATAGGAGAATACATTTAAGGTGGAAAAGAAATGTTGAAAGTAAAATATGGCTATGGATACTAGAAGGACCAATCCTAACATCTATAAGAGAACAATGCTCCTTTAACTTCTAAAACACCTCAACCTACAAGGTTGACACCTCAACACAATTGGAGGAAAAAAAAGAAAAAAGGTTTATCTTTTAATTGTGATACCAAGTACAATAAGGGACACTTAAGTGTGGTGAGAAAGTTATTCTACAAGATTGTGAAGAGGAAGAAGAAGAGAAGAACAAGAACCATCTCAAGATGAAAGCGTGGAAGCAATTTCATCACGAGAGTGTTGAATCTCATGATATTGTGTAATGCATTGCCTAGAATTAGCACTCCTCAAAACCTCAAGATCGAGGATACATCAAAAAAAGGGTAATTATTCCTAATTGATTCCGGTGGTACTCATAATTTCATTCACTATAGAAATTAATAGAAGCTCTCAATTGCTTTGTATATCTAGCTAGGTTTCAAGTAATGATTCTTGAGATGGAGGAACTATCAATTGCTTTCGAGGAAGAATGCAATAAGATAAAATCTACTATGGTGGAATATGAAAATGAATAGTCCAATGATTGCTATACCCATGGGTTGTGTAGATGTTGTACTAGGAATCAATGGTTACAATCATTAGGAACAGCAGTTTTAATTTTCAAGAACTTTTTCATAAGAATTTTTTCATTGGAAGGAAAATAAATTGAGTTAAGAGGTATCGCAGGGAAACCAGGTAAGGTGATAATCCTAATGTCATGACAAAATTATTGAAAAATGGGCATCAAGGTGTTATTGCACAACTATGCTCACTAGATGTTCAAACATCTAGCCATCTATTCCTCAAGATCTCCAAAAGGATCATCGATAAGCATTCCAAAGTGTTTGAAGATATTACCAAGGTCTTCCACCCTCTGAAATCTCATGATCATGAAATTACCTAATTCGGAGATACATTCCTCTAACATGGGGCCATACGAGATACCCTTATGCCCAGAAGGTGAAATTGAGTGCATGGTTGGGAGAAGCAATGTTAGAGGATAGCATTATTAGACCAAGCAAAGTTCTTATTCTGCATCGGTGTTAATGGTATTCAAGAAAGATATCTCATGGTATGTGTCCATATTATAGAGATCAACAAGATTATTATTAAAGATAAATTTTCCTTCTTGAGTCATTGATTAATTGTTAGATGAACACATGGAGCAATCTATTTCCTTGGATCTTTGTTGAGGTATCATCGGTCGAGAATGAAGAAGAAGATATCAAAAATAACGTGCGAACTCATGAAGGCCATTATGAATTTTGGTCAAGCCTTTTGGGCGCAAAATGCACCTTCCACAGTTCAAGGTGCATGAATTCCATTTTCAAATTTCCTTTGAAAATTTGTGTTAGTAATTTTTGATGATATACTAATCTATGTAAGTCTTGGGAGGATCATGTGTGACATGTTATTGAAAGGATTATGCTACTAAGGAGAAACAACCTATGCCAAACCATCCAAATGTTTCTTTGGAGTAAAGGGAGGTGAGTATTTGGTTCATATTGTATCTGTAGAAGGTGTCATGGTAGACCCTAACAAGATGAAGTCCATGATGGATTGGCGATTCCCAAAACATTCAAGAATCCTAGAGGATTTTTGGATTTGACAGGAGTTACTACCTTAAGTTTGTTCGAAACTATGGAATAATAGTAGCACCTTTAATGACACTAACTAAGAAGGATGCATTTTCATGGACTTGAGAGGCAGCTAAATATTTTGAACAAATTAAAGAGTTGATGTGTAAAGCTCTTGTCTTGACCTCGGACTTCACAAAACGTATGGAATGTGATGCCTCGGAAATGGAATTGGTGTCCTAATGCAAGAAGGAAGGCCACACGGCTTTTGAAAGTCGACCACTCAAAGGGAAAGGACTTACAAAACCAATTTATGAGAAGGAAATGATGGCAATACTACATGCATTGAAGAAATGGTGTCCTTACACCTAATGGTGAGCACTTCAAGGTGCGCTTGGATCATGATAGTCTTAAATACTTCTTGGAACAAGACTATCCTCGGAAAAGAACAACAAAATGGGTAACCAAGATATTGGGTTATGATTTTGAAATCATCTATAAAAAGGGAAGAAAATGTTATGGCGGATGCACTCTCTCAAGAAAGGATGAAGATGTTGAGGCCTTTCTGCATTATATCTCGATCATCTAACCCGATTGGATAATGAAGTAAGGGATGAATGGAAGGATGAAGAAAACATGTGGACTCTCATTAAAAGGTTTTAGCATGATTCCGATTGCATGAGATACATTTACATGGAAAAATGATTCACTATGGTGCAAAGATGGCTTATATTTATGCTTAAGAACTCCCAAATCAAACAAAAAGGTACTATTGGAATTTCACACCTCTCCGGTGAGGGAGGCCTTTCGGGGATTTTGAAAACCTACCATAGAGTCAAGAAGGATTTTTTGGGATGGCCTTAAAGCGATGTTCCAAGGTTTGTGGCCGAATGTTTGGTTTTCCAACAAATAAGGTGAAACAATTAGACCCCATGTCTTTACAACCATTATCCATCAAGTCAATCTTTGGGGAGGAGGAGGTTTCCATGGATTTCATCATAGAGGGTTACCAAAGTTTGAAGGAAAGAGTGTCATCATGGTGATTGTTGATAGACCCACCAAGTACACACACTTTTTTTGCACTCTCTCATCACTTCAAATCTAGTATAGTTTCCACTTTGCATTCATGGAGACAGGTCAAAAGCTACATGGAAACCCAAAATATTATTGTAAGTGATAGAATCCCATGTTCCTTTGGACATTTTAAATAGAATTATTTTTCTTGTTTGGGTACTGTTGGCTCATAGCTCATCCTATCATCCTCAATCACGATGGACAAACCAAGATAGTGAACAAATATCCTTCCAGATATTTGTTCACTATATTGGTTTGTCGATAAACAAACACAATGGTTCAAATGGTTACCCTTGGAAGAATGGTGGTATAACACTTCCTTTCATCTTGCAACAAAAATGACTTCATTTATGGAATTTATGGATACCACCCTCAACTTCATCACTTCTTATCTAAAAAGAAAAATCTAAGGAGTTCAGCGATTGGAATATCACATAGAGAATCAACAACAAGTTCTCCAAATCTTAAAGGACAACTGACCATGTAGCACAAAATGGCATGAAACAACAAACAGCGAGATCAACATCCTAGTGAAAGAAGTTTTGAAGTAGGGGATTGGGGGTTTTAAGAATACAACCATACAAGCAGATGTCTCTCAAGCAAGCGGGAAAGGATAATAAATTATCACCAAAGTACTATGGCCCTTATAAGGTGTTGCAAAATATTGGTTATCACCAAAGTACTATGGCCCTTATAAGGTGTTGCAAAATATTGGTACTATGGCATACAAATTGGAGTTGCCTGCATATTCATGAGTACACCTAGTTTTCCATGTTTCATGCTTAAAGAAGGTTATAGGTGACAAGATCCCAGTTCAAACTATGTTTCCAGAACTTGATGAGGAAGGAAAAATCATATTGGAGCCTGAAGCCATCACTGACACAAGAATTCGCCAGCTGAGGAATAGATCCATTAGAGTATCTCATTAAATGGAGGAAACTACCGGCTGAAGATTCCACTTGGGAAGATGAGTCTTTTATATAGAAGAATCCAGATTTACTCAAGCATTGAAGACAACACTTGTCTCAAGGGGAGGGGCATGTTAAGCCCTAATATTGGCTCACTACCCCTTAATTGGGGCATATTATATTAGTAATGTTATTTTATTTATGTCGGCTTTAGGCCATTAGTTGTAATTATACCTCCTAGTCTACTATATATACCAAGGAGACATTTTAATTTTGAATCATCGTGTACTTGAAAATTTAAGTGGGGTAAAAGGAGGTTTCCCCCTCGAAGAGGCTTATTATCTGAAATTATGTCTTTTTCAAGGCGTTGAGTACTTTTCTGAGGTTTTTCTATGCTATATTGATATTTGGTTCTTAACAGATAAATCGTCCTTTGCACGATGAAATCCACTGCACGTTGACATCCTTTACATGAAAACATCCTATGAGCTACAACATCCCAGACGTGACGAAATCCACTACGCGACGAAATCCACTACGCGATGAAATCCATTGTGCGAAGAAATCCACTGCGCGACAAAATCCTTTGCGTGGTGAAGTACTCTGTGCAATGCATAGAAAATTTTGTAGTGGACAGTTGCAAATGGAAATGGAAATAATAAATGACAAGCTTCCTTTTGAAACTGACCCTTGGAGATGTTAGATGATGCTAGGCATAAAAACAATATGGGTGTTAACAGGCATGGATTTGCAAATTGTTGACAAACCTCTAACCTTAGCTATGAAAATTATGGTGTTAACAACTGGCTCCAACGGGGATGTTATCCTCCTTGTGAGGTAGAAAAGAACAGTAGACTAGGATCCTATCCATTGGGTTACTCCCAAACTCAACTTTCCAACTATAAATTGTAACCTACATTCGCTAAAAATCCAAAGATGTATATGCTCCAAACTGAAATCTGAAACTAAGCTGAAAATGAAAAATGTAGATTGTTAAAATAAATGCTCCTAGTACCGAGCTTATTCACACTCCTACCTACCCTAACTGCTGAAAAAGATTCCAATCAAGTGAAATCAAAATTCCAATGAAACCATGTAAGCACTTTATACACTTTTTGATTTCTTTGCACATGCTTCCTCCAAAGCCTATTTACTAATAAGTCATTCAAAAATTTATCTATAAATTCAAATCTCAAAAAATTAAAAACATTGGGACTATTTTCCGCCTCCAACAAAATTGCAAATGGATCCTCTAGAACATACATAAAACAACAATCATGTTTCACCCCTTCCACTGTATCCTTGTTTTCATGTAATTCAACATGTTTATTACCACAAAAGGCTGAAAAATATGTTGAGACTGTTGGAAATAACAATCTTCTGAATCAGAAGACAGTGTTGGCTGAAATGAAACCCCTAGTGGAAAGAAATCCATATCTAACACTGATGTTGATTGACCATCATATTTATTTCCAAGCTGATAGTTGATCACAAGATGCAAATTTGAACTGAAATAACCTTCCATGTAATCAACAACATGTTCATTAAAATTATGAGAAGGTTGTTGGTCCTCTTCACTGATAACAATTTTCTCATGTAAAACAATGTCACTATGAATGTAGTAAGACTTCACTGCTTCCTCTGTTATCTCATGATTTACTTTCAACAATTCAAAGGAAGAAAAACATAATGAAAGATAGTTTTCATTTGCAGGTCCACTGCTTTCTTCATATTCAACATAATTCCTAGAGGATTTCCAATTTGAAACATTATAAACATTTTTATTCAGCAATTTGAAATATGCAAAACACAATGGCAAAGTTCTTTCACCTAATTCAAAACTTTCTTCATTTTCTTCACTGTTGTCATATGCACATTTTTCAATTTCTTTGGGTTGCTAAACATACTCATTTTTAGATTCATCTTCGACCAATGGATGCAATTTTGAATTGACAATACCTTCTACATAACAAGTATCAGGGTCATCAAACACATGAGAATATTGCTGCAATTTCTTGTCAATTTGTTCCAGTGAATCAGTGTGATTTGGAATCAATACACATTCTTTTGCTTTAGTGATGATCTTAGAATTTTCTTTCAACAATTCAAATTAAGAAAAGCATAAAGGTAAAGAATTTTCTTCAACTAATTCAATACTTTCTTCTTTGTAATTGTGATATGTAGGATGATTTCTCTCATTACACTGTTGAAAAGGAACATTTTCTAATAGAGAACATGCAACTGGTTGTTCTAGGAAGTCAACACCATAATCATCATCATATTCATCATATATAGGAAAATCAACAACATCTACAATGTCATCTAACAAGAAAAATCTTGGGACATCAACCTGCTCTTCAACAAGCTAATTTGCAAATTCATTTTCTTGACTGTCTACAAATGAATACATAAAACAATCAACCCCATGCTTATGATGAGATGGATCAGAAGCTAAATTAGAACCTTATTTTTCAATAAGTGGAGTATAATCCTTTGCAAAATCATCAAAATTTAAAGCTTCAAGAGGACGTATGATATTATTAACCCTCTTCTCAAGATTCAAATCATTTATTTTTTGTTCATATTCACTGTCATGTTCTTTGGCATCCAACTCATCATTTCAAATCTGTTTACATGCTTGAATATTGTGTTGAATATCCTGAGCATCATTAAATATTTGTTGTAAGGACTTAGATCTTCTGTCCATCATAAGGAAAAACAAATTTGGATGAAAGGCTGTTGCATAATGGAGCATGGCAATAACTTCAGTGGGTTGAATTTCATTAGGTAGTTTATAATAAAGACTAGCAAACCTCTTATTGAAATTTGAGATTCTTTCATATTTCATTCTTGTCATGGCATAAAAATCTGAAAGGATTAGATCCCCTAACTTTCTCTCACCCAAAAATCTACGGAAAGCTTCCCTCAATTCATCCCACGAGCTAATCGACTAAGGCTGCAAATGTCTAAACCATGCTTTGGCATCTCCTTGTAAGGATTGAGAAAAGGTCCTCATAGACACATCATCATGTTCGATCTCAAAAAGTTCTATAAAATTCTCAAAGACCTGAATATGTTTTTCAACTGACTTTCCATCAAGCTCTCCATCGAATCGAGGAAGGTACTTATAATGTTTCAGAGGAAAGTCATGAAGGATGGAAGGAAATTTAAGAGGATTGTATTTTTATTGAATCTTGGAGGGTGTAGGATTAAGAACAGAAGGTACAAGCTCAATTTTGGTTTCATTAAGCTCACAATAATGATCATGAACATCATATGGCTCAGAGGAAGGAGCTTGGTGAATATCAGTTATACGAGAAGGAGGCATACCTACATTTTTCCATGGAGGATATACAAGGGTATATATATGGGCTTCATTTGAATGCAGTAAGGGAAGAAATAATCTTTTGAAAAACTCAAGAAAGGACAAGAAGATATTCATAAAACAGAAAAGTACTTCTTGGAATAAACTTAAGCTTGAGTACCTGATTTTTCCATACTGTTGTTAAGCCCTAATATTGGCTCATTACCCCTTAATTGGGGCATATTAGATTAGTAATGTTATTTTATTTATGTTGGCTTTATTCCATTAGTTGTAATTATACCTCATAGTCTCCTATATATACCAAGGAGACATTTTCATTTGGAATCATCTTGTACTTGAACGTTTAAGTGGGGTAAAAGGAGGTTTCCCCCTCGAAGAGGCTTATTATATAAAATTATCTCTTTTTCAAGACATTGAGTACTTTTTCTGAGGTTTTTCTATGCTATATTGATATTTGGTTCTTAACATATGGTATCAGAGCTCAAGGTCTTGGGGTTTCGTTGCTACATTTGAGACACCTTGGAATTTTTTCTATAACTTTTTTTCTACAATGTTTTAAAAGGAATGTCTTGGAGGATATTTAGTAGATGAATCAAGGTACATTGGGTTAATATTTCAGCTCCTGAGGCCTTATAAATTTGGAGATACAACCTGTACAAGATAGGGTTCTGGAATCATCCTGAACTGAGTCATTGAAGAATTTTCACTATAAAACATTTTCTGTAATGTTTCAGACCCTAAACTATGGAGGAATATTCACATAAACTAGTAAGGTATTTGTGGTAAAAATTTCATCTTCTGGGTCATCTTAAATTTGTAGATACACCCTGTGTAAGATAGGGTATCTGACTAGTCCTATTGACTAGTCTCAAGAAGGTGATCCAGATAAAATAATCATAATTTCTTATTAGAGTATCCAAATTGAGTGGGACTAGTTTCATTGGATTGTGGATAGTCTGTAGTATTTCTGGTACGAGATTCCGAATTTTATATCAATTATTTTGTGCGGGGCACTCTATACAAGTGAGATCTCTTGGAAAGGCCAAAAAGTGACAAGTTGTGGGGAAGTTACCATAAATTCCACTTAGCACATCCAATTTTGATCAGACCTATGGAATTGCAGAGAATAAATATCATAGAACTACATAAAAGAAAGTTTCATATCCTGAAGGGATGAAACTTGGGAGATACAATAGAAGAAATATTGTCTAGCATAACCGCCTCAAAATCAAGGTTCAAAAGTGATACTTGGCCAACAAGCCACTCAAAAAGGGAACTTCTATACAAAATAAGCCTCCAGACAATCCTACTTGGACTCTTGATGAAGGTGAAGAAAAAGGGACATAAATGATTTACAAAATAAGATAGTAACAAAAGATGAAATACAAGAGATCGAAGCTAAGTTTGAGGCAAAGATGGATGGTTTAAAAGAGGAGATCATGGAAGTATTGGAAAATTTCATAACAGAGAAGACACCTGAAAGTGAAAATTCATCCCATGAAATTCATGATAAGGACACAAGGAAGGTGAATCAAGAATGGAGAAATTCCAACTTTGGGTTGAAGACCAACCATGTTCCTAAGATCGATATGAGAAAGTTTTATGGAAAGGACCCAATCAGATGGATACTTCATATGAAACAATTATTTGATCTACATAATGTGCCACATACAAAAAAGGTATGAATTGCTTCTTTATATTTAGAACATAATCAATTTGTATGGTATTGATGGCTTTGTTCTCGCAAATCACTCGTCACTTGGACAATTTTCATGGAAGAAATGATAGCACACTATGAGGATACAAGGAGAAATACCTTCTTTAGCCAATTGA
>SNQJ01S0016396.1:56272-75809 GCA_010110895.2 Picea sitchensis | reverse complement strand
CAGCATAACTGTAAAAAGCCTCAATATGTTCTTCAGCAGACACATCACCTTCGCTTGTGAATTTGGGCATATATTTCTGATAGTCTCCCGTTGGCATGGCTGCTACTGGGTTTGGCAATATGAGTGGTGCATACCTAGCATCTAGGATTTGTTGCATCTTAGTCAAAGGAGGTGGTGCAGCCATGACTATCGGAGGTGGGGAAAATGATAGTTTCTTCTTCAAGTCTTCAACATTGGAGGAATGTGAAACAGGTGAATCTTCTAATGGGAAAGAGGTCTGATAAGAAGCTCTGTAAAAATTTGCAAGCTGTCCAGCTAAATTTTCTTCACCCTTAGCAGATAGCTCTTGAAGGAGATGTTCAACAGCAAGGAGGCTAATATAAATGTTCAAGTGATCTTTTTGTTGCTGAGAGTGGAAAGACTCAAGGGAAGAAGAACTGTGGCTTATTTCTAAAGTCTTAGATGTTTTTTCAATCAAATTATAGTCTATCAACTTATCATCACTAGGATTTTTCTGTTGATCAAAAAGAGTTTGTTCTTCTACAATATTTACAACTATTTTTTCATCAGTGTTCTCTGAAAAGAACTCAAATTTTTATGTAGTAGATTTTCCAAAACTGAAAAGAGGATTACCTTTTGTATCTGATCTTGAAGTTTGACCTTGAATCGTCTTTCCCTTCCTAAGAATTAATTCTGGATTGGACACTGGTGTGATCGATGATTCTTGAGGATTTTCCCTAGTACTGATCCTCTTAGGAGCCAAAATGAACTTGTGGAGTCGCCAGATAGATGATTACAACCAACTGAAAATGTCTAATCTTTGTCTATCATCAAAGATCAGCTCTGTGTCGTATCCTAGGAAAGCAGAGCTTGAATTTCATTTCCCCGACAACGGTGCCAATTTGTTATCACTCCAAGAAACTCCTTAGGGTTGTAGGCTAAGGATGCTTGGTAACTTAGAAATAATGGTTTTTATGTGTTTGGGACAATGGGGTCTTTAATGATCAATTAAATAAACAACTCATCACACATCTAAAGAAACGGTGCTTTCAGGAAACAATAATCAGATCAAGTAATTTGAAAGGGGGGATGAAGAACACTATTCTTGATTGCCAAATACAACTGGATGTAGGGATTAATGCAAGATAGAGAGGAATCCTTTAATTTCAAGTCTATGAGCTCAATAAAGAGATAACAGTCTTCATGAACTAAAATAAACTGAAACAAAGTACAAAAAATGAAAGATGGACAATTCTAATATTGAAAATGAAAGGAAACTGAACTTTATTTCTGCAAAAAGAGTCTATACAGTGGCATAAAATATCTCCCAGTTTGAACCCTTGTCTCTTAGCAAAAATATGCATTTATAGCCTCTTACAATCATTTTTACAGATCCTAAAAACATGGATCTGTATCTAAAAATAACAAGTCAAATCTAACTAAACAACTAGATAATAATGATTTAACAACTATGCTAGCATTCGAATTTGTCTTCAATCTTAAACTTCGACATCTGTATTCCTCAGTCTTCTGGAAAATGTGGTGTCATAAAACATGCATAGGCACCGGTCTTGGCAGCTGGACTTCTTCAGTTGTTCATAGAAAATACTTTAGGAAAGTTGTTTAGCATGTGATTATCAAAAATCCTTCGAATCCCTGATGCAGAGTCCCTTGCATGCGATCTGATATCCCCTTGATACTCTGGAACTTCTTTATAATCTGTAAAAAATGACCTATTCCGTCCTTGGCTTCCAAAAATGCTTTTCCTACTTTCACCAACTAACAGGCTTTATAATTCGTTGGTTAGCTGATGAAAGCACTGCCTTTCACCAGCTAACGGGTCATAAAATTTCGCTTTGTGCTAGTGAAAGCTCTGTCTGAGCCAACAATGGACTTTCACCTCCAAAATGCGATTTCAACAAAAATTCAATGTGTCTCTGATTTCTCCCCTTGCATATTTACAACAACCTAAGCAAGCACCTTCAAATCTGGGTGGGACTTTTTCTTTTGTTTTTGTTTCAATCTTCTTATCTTCCTTTTAAGGTGGTTTGCAAGACACCATAGACTATTGTAATCTTTGGTGATCTTCTGCTTTCTTTTCTTCTCTTTAACACTTTCCCGAGCCAGTCTTTCAAATGCAGCGTTGGTTTTTGCGAATTTATTAGAAAACTTTTTGTACCTTTCTTTGATTACCCGTTCCAAGACCTCTTGCTGAGCGATTACCTCTTTCAGATGCTTGATTTTCTGAGTTTTCTTTGACTTAGTGCTCTTTGATGTTTCTCCTTCCTCTGTATGAGTAAAGGTCTCATAATTCTGTGCAAATTCAGTTGAATGTTCAGAGTTTTTAATGACATGGCTCTCATCTTCTTGCTCTAGTTCTGAGTCTGTGTAGGGCAGGTTTAATATGTTTGTTCTCTTCTCTGTAGGCTGCTCTATAGGCTGCTTCGTAGGCTGCTCTGTAGTGGTTTCAAAATTCAACCTTTTCTTTGACCTGTGGGATTTCACACCAGAGATTCTATCTTCTGGAGGTCCTGGCAAGGTCCTCCTCTTCCTCAAACTGTTTTGAGGAGTCAACTGTTTCTTTCCACCTTTCCCTTGTTCATTTACTGGCTAGGTCTGAGTTTCAAAGCCCTCCCAAAACAGGAAATGCTGCCAACTCCTTCCCTTCTGTCTTAATTCCTCCAGAATGATCAATTTAATAAGGCCAAAGTGGCACAGGGTGTTCTTCATGCTTAGAGGTTGAGCCCTGATCTCTTTACAAACCTTAGTTAAGCTCTTGTGTAAGAAAAAAGGTAAATTGACGAGAGTCTTACCTGTGAAATGGTCTAGGAGATTGAAATGATACATCATGATTTTGTCATACCTACCCTCCAAATTTATATAGAGTTGGATGCCCTTAAACAGCTCCTGCCACTCATCTTCTAAATGGGAGACCGGCATGCTCTTTTTCCATGCACTGTGCCTGAATTCTTCCTTCAAATAAGCTATGAAATTTAAGTTTTTGGTGGCAGTAGTTTTGAACCAACTCTGGCCCGATCTTGGTAGGCTAGTTGTTGCAGCAATGGCAACTTCATCTACAATGATCTCCAAGGACCCAACTCGAGCCTTATTCCCATCAAAAGTTTTGGCAAAAGCCTCTGTTGTTAACTGGTGACAATCGTTCTGCAACCTCTCAACAAAATCGATGCAACCTACGTTTGAGAAGTGATTTTGTACTTCTGGATGCGTCTGTAGGAAAGATAGACTGTCTAACTCTTTTCTCAATAAAGACCTACTGCGTCTCCTCGCCATTCTGCAACCCAAAATTCCAAACGATTCTGCACACACAACACAACAAACTGTTATTCGGGCTGAAGTTTTGCGCTGTTGAAAGCACTCGGGAGTCGGCTCTGTCTTTCAAATTTAGAAACTTAGCATACATTGGAGAGTTATGCATGTGGGATAAGTGATGAACCAATTTGATGTTGTCAGTCGGGTAGTACAGCCTCTGTACCTGCGTTATTGGATTCAAATTTGCCATTTTTGGCGCCATGAGTGTGCAGCATGCGTCACTGAACAAGATCTACTTTGTAATCCTATTTTGACGTGCAAACCCGAGTCTCCATCATTACCCACATTCACCAGCGCATCATTCTAGATTTGCATGACGTGGGATGATCGTATCATCATTAGATTTTAGAAACGTGGATTAAACGCACATGATTCCCTCTTTCTCCAGCTAACGGCTTGTGGGAAACGATCCTTAACTGTTGAAACTGATCGCTTTCACCAGCGCACCACCCAATGAGAAATTCTCCTTAGTTGTTGCAACTCACCACTATCACCAGCGCACACCCACGGGAAAACGTTCTTTGTATATTTGAAAATCCTCGCTTTCACCAGCTAACGACATGTGAGAAATGCCCCTTAGCTGGTGAAAGTTGCCACTTTCACCAGCTAACCACCATCTTTTGAGCACGCGTTAGCTGTTGAAAACATTTTATGAAAATTTTGAAAAGAAGACTTTTATGGGTCATCTTATTTCTAAGACAAAAAGCAAAACCTAAGTCTTGCAACTAGAAAAACTCAAAATCAATTTGAGAAAACTACCAATAGCCATGCTATCCACCACAAAATGCGACCAAAGGGACGGGTTCATTTTGGGAGCTAACACCTACCACGTTAGCCTATGCCACATGTCACCCTTGTAGTTCCACCACATGTCACGATCTAACTCGTCCACCTGTCTACCCGCATGTATTGACAGTCAATGCCACATTATTGTATGGACGTATAGCTTGTATAGTCAGCTTCCACGCCAACACTGTATGGATTGTACAGACTGCACAATCATCATTTGTTTGCATGCTTGGCCAAATGAATAGACCGTGATATCTTTCACATACGACATATGTTTTAGCCCGTTCAAGTTGCGCTGGGTTCGTATTGACGAGGCATACACACAGGTATGTTTTTAAGCCATTCTGAGCACTTGTACTGGATCCAATTCTGGGTCACACCTCCCCACTAAAGACCTTTTGGTCCTCCAAAAGGTTACTGACCAGTCATCAAGTGTGGGATATGACACCCCACTTGTTCTCTATTTTTAAACTCTATCCTGTGCACTTGTCTCATCAAGATCAACTGTAAAACAACCATGATAATGACAACATATTGTTAGCCACTTGTACTCTGTCACATCTTACTGAAGCCACTATAATCCATGTTAACAACATTAATAATGATAACATCAAAAATATCACTGCAAGTGAGCTAATATGTTTGTATTATTTGCATGACATAAGCTTATCTTGAAGCAAAGTGTGATTGATCTTCCAGTCTACAATCATCTCATGTTCTTTCTTAAGATCAATTACTTGATTTGAAACAATTATAGGTGTGTTTCTTGCATGAGTTTCCTTTCTTAATTGTTCCATTGTTTGAAGAGATTGATTTTCTTTTAAATGATGAGAATGTACAACATATTCTTTGCCTTCTTTGATTAAGTGATATCGATTTTGTTCCTTGTAGAAGAGTGCTTTGAAATCATACAAATAAGGATTGCCTAAAACCATTCCACAATCATTGAGTGGCACCACATCATATGTTACCTCGTCCACAAACTTAGATGAAATTGCAAACTTTAATGTGCATTGCTTTGTTATGTGCAATTTATGATTGTTGCTTATCCATTTAAGTGAGTAAGGCTTATGATGCATCTGAGTGTTTAATCCCAATTGTTTAACCAATTCCTATGAAATCAATTTAGATTGAGATCCACTATCTATTAATGTGTCGACCTTAGTATGTCGCATAATGACCCTTAAGTGAAAAAATTAACTTCTAAAATCAACTCCATCACCAATTTAACCTATCAAACCGACCAATGAGACTTTATATTCATCACCTGAATCTAATCCCAAGTCTGTTGGTCCTGTTGTTGCTGCAATTGTTTGCCTCCCTTTCCTTTCTTTGAACCACTTTGGCCTCTTCTCAGGATGCAATTTCCAGCAATGGTCCTCATCATGCCCTTCTTTCTTGCAATGCTTGCAAGAGGGCTTATCTTCCTTTCTTGTCACTGGATTTTCCTTCTTGCCATTCCACTTCCTTTTGTCCTCTTTCCTTGAAGACGATTCCCCTCATACACCAACTCATGTTTTCCCTGCTTCGATGTATGTTGCTTGAACATAAACCTCATCAATATTGGTAGGTCCAAACATAAATACAGTGTTATGAATATGTGCAGGTAAACCTCCTATATACTTCATAAGAGTTTCTTGGGTATGTAAAGGAATATCTAACATCAATGCCATTTTATGAATTCCATCTGTGTATTCTTGCACTATTTGTCCTTTTCTTGGTTTAAGACCTTACCATTCAATTAAGGATTTATTTTTATAACCCAAAGGATATAATTGTTTTCTAAGTGTAGAAACAAAAACTTTCTATGATGGAAATACATTACCCACTTGTTGCATGCCATTTTTCAACTTGCTTTGCCACCAGATGAGTGTTTTGTCTGCAAGACGAAGCAATGCCAATTTGATTTGCATTGCCTCATCCTTGATTTTTTTCACACTGCAATAAACCTCCATCTATCTGACCCAATTATCAAGTCTCTCTACATTGACTTCACCATCATACATAGGTAATTCAAATTTCACATCAAGCTTAAGTAAAGGCATTTCTTGTTTATGTTTATGGGAATGTTTTCTTGTAGTGGATTTAGAACTTGAACTTGAAGAATAAGAAGTTGATGGAGAAGAAGGAGGTGAAGTATGAATTTGAGGATGATCCTCTCCTTCTTCACTTTTAACCTTTGAAGATTCACCTAGATTCGGTCTCTTTTGTTCCAAGTAATCCTCCTATAGAACCTTCATCATCTTCGACATGGCAAAGAAAGTCTTTCAAAACTTTTTCTCATCATGAGAAAGCCCCTCTTCCGATGCCATCTTCTCACTTTGAGAAGTTCTCTTTTTTGATCCTGTCTCAGGATTCTATTCAACAAGCTCGCCTTCACCATGAGTCATCTTTTCCTTTGTAATAATGTAAACTCAAAAACCAACCGTCAACTATCTCTGATACCACTTGATCCAAAAAGATCTTTTAACGACAATGGTTGAGTTATTAAAGCATGAGTTATTTTACCATTTAAGAAATTAATGAAAGAGGAAGAATTAAAGAGGAAACATAGAACCCATTAATCAATATACATATCTTAAAATAAGCATGAATAAAAAGCAAACCATAAACACCAAAGTGATAACAGAGTTCGACAATCTCCCCTACGTCTTTGGGCCTTTGTCTCAGTGGGTGAGGCTTTCTTATTTCTATTAAAAGATTAAAAAGTACATCATATAAGTGCCAAATGGATTAGAAACTGATAATTTCATGTTCTACAAGATCTCAAGAACCCGACACAACTGACGGCACTGAAAATAGATGAATGAAGCTCCCGCAAATGGCCCACAAAGGTGCTCTCCTCAATGGCTTCCCTAAATAAAAATGTCTTTGGCTCAACAATTCTTTAGCATTTTCCTATTTTGAACCTCCTCATGGTTTCAAGAAACTCTGGTTTATATAGGCTTGAAGTTGGCAACAAACTCCCAACTTCTCCCCAAGATCTGGCCTCAAAATGGGCCCAAGATCCTCCAAAAATGGGCTAAATCTCCCAAAACTGCTGAAAAAATCCATAAAAATCATATAATAAGGTATAAAACCCACTTTTGGGCATAAATTCGGGCATATGGAGTGGTGCCATGTGACCAAGATCTAAGGCCTAGCACACTGGCCCCATTACCATTCGACTATTGATCATATGGTTGGGCCCATGTGGCCTCGAGCTTACCTTCCACACACCCATTGTAAGTTAGCTCTGGCCCCTGGTCTAGTGCCTTGGTTGGTGAGCTATCCCAACTGACTGGATGTTATCCATATACATATGCACTAACCATTATATGAATTATCCTAGAGTCATATCATAGTGGTCGTATGGTGAATGGAAACAGGATCGGGGCTAGGATCCAATACAAATGCACCAACGTACAACAAGATTATATGGCATGGTTTTCAGGTGTTGCATTGGGGGGCAGGGATAGGCCTCAGCCCTTACTCCACTCAAATATAAAACTAAACAAACTTAAATATAAATGGTGCCACCATAGGTTAAGTACCACCATGTAGGCGGGCGGGTAGCCCGGCCTACGTGAAGACTTGGATGCCCATAGAGATCACGAGGTCAACCCCCACAGACTCTCAAATAACTTTTTCCCAAACAACCAATAGAGGGGTGCCACATGGAAGCCCAAGACTGGGCCACATGGCACCATCGAATTCGAACAGATATAGGACACATGTCATCCATTCATTCGCCCACCTATCACGATATCTGGCCAGTCAACACTTGTCCACGTTTGCACCACGTGTACCTTCCACGTCAGCCTGTGACATGTGTCACTCTTACAGTGGTGCCACATGTCACGATCCAACTCGTCCACCTATCTGCCCACATGTATACCCAATTAGTGCCACATCACTATACGACCATACGACCTGTACAGTCAGCTGCCATGTCAACACTGTACAGATTGTATGGATTGCACAATCATCATTTTTTTGCATGTTTGGCCAAACGAACAGACCACGATATATTTTTCATACAATGTCTGTTTGAGCTCGTTCAAGTTGTGTTGGGTTCGTATCGACGAGGCCTACGCACACTTCCATTTTGAATCCATTTTGAGCACTTTGATTTTTAGGCTTTCCTGGACCCATTTTGGTTCCTAGATCTAATTCTGGATCATTAGACATGTCATTTGGGAATATATTGTATTCTTTATTTTTTGGTTGGAGTGGAGTCATGCTTATAATGTGTCATTTTGGGATTCTCCTTTCTATTCTTCCTTGTATAAACCTCTCTCCAAGAATCTAGTCAACATCATAACTAGCTTAGTTACCAAAGCCATCAAATATTCATCTTTGGACCCTTTCATTTAGAAATGTCTTATTCCTCATGACCCTCAAACCCCTAGGATTTATGGGAAACCTAAATTTCATAAAAAATGCATCCCTCTCAGGACTATAGTAAGCGCTATAGGAGCACCCACTCATGCCCTAGTTCGTTTCATTGATGATAAACTACAATATTTTATCTAAAAACTCCCTCATTTATTAAATATTTATTTGATTTTGTTCAAAAACCTCGACATATTCACTTCTATGAACACGACATCATGGTTAGTTTTGATGTGGTGTCCTTATTTACCAAAATTTCAGTTCCAAAATCCCTTGACCTTATCTCCAAACTGGTGGACCCTGAAACACTTAACCTTATTAAAATTTGTCTCAAATCAAATTTCTTCACCTTTAAAGGGATATGCTAAAGTTACAACCATGGGATCCTCCTTATCCCTAGTTGTTGGCAATATTTTTACGGAACATTTCAAAAAACTTTCCTTAAAAAATTTCATCTTAAGCCCAAATTTTGGTTTTTATTTGTTGATGATACCTTTGTTTTCTGGCCTCATGGACATCCCTCTTTGACCTCTTTCTCTAACCATCTTAACAATTTTTTTCCCCATATCCAATTTACTATGGAAATCCAAAATGAAAACTTTATTCCCTTTTTGGATGTTCTCATTACTCGTCTTCCCGATCGCACCCTCATGCACAAAGTTTATAGGAAAACAATTCACACCGACCAATACCTTCATGCCTATTCTCACCATCACCCTACCCAAAAATATGTCATTCTTATAACTTTGTCTACTCGATCCATTCAAAATTCAAATACTCATTTCCTTGAGAAAGAAAAATACCACCTAACTAAGGCCCTTGTGGCCAATGGTTATTCAATTTCTTAAGTCAACAAGGCCTTTTTCTCAAGCTAGCATTCTAAATCTAAAAAATATCATTCGTCTTCCCCACTCTTATCTTTCATTTCTCTTCTCTATACCCAAGGTACTATAGATGATATCTCTAATATTTTTGTCAAAAATAATATTAAAACTCTCTTTAAAACCCTTAAATAGTTATTTAGAACATCTAAGTATAAGTTTGACCGCATACTTGGCCAAGGAGTTTACAAAATTCCTTGCTCATGTGGCAAAGAATACATATGCCAAACTCATAGATCATTTAAATTCCGTCTCAAAGAACATATAACTGACACCTTTCACACCCACATCTCTAAGTTAGCTATCGCCAAACTATTGGGAAACGAGAGAGGGAGACTAGAAAATATTACACAAACTCAAAATTGTGATGAGCACTCTATTAATAAAAAATAGAGTACATATTAATACAAAAATCATAGTCTCAATATAGAAAAACTATTGAGAAAATATCTCAAGCTTCTAATGATCGATATGGAGGTTGGTGGCCTCCCACCTATTCCAATTGGTTCATTTTGGTAGTTTTCCAGTTTGACATTTTTTCCTAGTTTTCGAGTGTCCGACTTCTAGGGCTGTTTTGAGGCTCTAACTAATGTTTTTAGGGTTTTCCATAATTAGACTATAGACAAAGTCAGACTCTAAAAAAAACATGTGCATCCCTTGGATAGACCTTTCTAATGGGCTATTGTGTGCCTAAAATAGAGATCGTATGCAAAAGTTACGACCCCGAAAAGTTGATGTACTAACTTACCCCAATGGGGCCCACATGAATTTTGGCGCTTCATCTCCTAGGGTTAGGTTTTTGGATGTATAGGGTTTTGAAATTTATGTTTATTGTAAAAAGGCCTTAAGAGCCTCATTGTACTCATCTTCTTGCAAATGAGCACATCTGTCACATCTCTTCTAAGAGAAAAGTCTCCACCATTCCAACAAGTTTGTTTTCCACTGCATTTTACAGTTTCAACTTATTTCCTTATTGAATAGAAACCAATTTTACTATATCCCTATTATTTTTTGTTAAGCATATTTTAATAATAGTTTGTGTTCATTTCGTTCTTCTCATAAAATTTAGATCAGTGGTATCAAAGTGGTCTTCTCCTTATCTTTCTTAATGCATGTCCACGACCAAGTCAAGGTACAAAGAATTGGGTCTCGAGCTTGTTTATCTTGAGGACAAAATCTCTCGCATGCCCAAATGACCTTTCATGTCGGGAGAAAAGAAAGATGACAGGATAAGAGATCCTTTCAAAATGTTGCTCGAGGAATCCCTCACACAACAGAAGAACGAGATGATTTATTGTTTTACGCAAATCCTTCGATGACTACCAACAAGTGATGCATATTCCTTGAGCAGAGGCACCACCCCCTTCAAGGTACAAATCAACTTTAATATTCCTGTATTTGAAGGTCAGATAGAGGCAGATGCTATAGACAAATGTTTGAATATATTAGAATGGTATTTTTCTATCCATAACTTTTCGAATAGATAAAAACTTACTTTTGCTCTCCTCAAAGCCATTCCCCATGTCAAATGTTGGTGGGGAAATTTATGTGAGAAAAAGGAAACATAGGAAAACTTATTATTTATAGTCATGATCACCTAGGAGTCCTTAAGGGATGCTATTAAGAAACAATACTACCATGTCAGAAGTTATGACGACCTGTATCCAAAATGGACCACACTGTAGCAGGAAAGAGACTAAGCAGTGCCAGAGTTCACAAATATCTTTCATACTTTGCACACCAAGCTGGGTATCAAATATTCTGAGTGACATATGGTGCTCAAGTATCACGATGGTATGCATAGATACATCTAGGCCGAAATGGAGTTTCTGGACATCTCGTCCCTGGGTGTGGCCTATCGATATGTCGTCAAAATCGAGCAGAGGCTCAAACAAAAGACACGACAATTTGGGCCTGAGAACCCTGCACAGAAAAAGCAAAGAAAGGGTGACCCTAACCCATAGAACAAAGGACAACTCAAATATGGACATAATTAGGAAAACCAGTCCAAGTTGCAAGCAAAGAAGGACATTGAAAAGACAAAGAAAATTATCGGGAAGTGTTGTGACTTTCATAAGATCGCTTGGCATAACACTGTTGATTTCCGCTCAAATAAATTGCTGGTGGATGACACGAAATACTTTGAATCAGATAGGGGTTATGAATCTGATTCAGAACTAGAAAGGGGGAGACAGATCATTGACATGGAACCCAATGCCACTATTGCTACCACCAAGCTCCATCCCGGTGAACCAGACAAGCCAGTGGAAGGCGAGCACCTTTTCCATTCATAGATGTGGATGAAACACACCCCGCTACACTTCATCGTTGATAGCGGTAGCCAAAATAACCTCATCTCAATAGAGTTCATCAAGTGGCTAGCCCTACCAACAATGCTGCATTAACAACCCTACACCATTGGATGGCTCCACAAAGGAAGCAATCTCCATGTCAGCCAATAGTGTCGTCTGTTGTATGACATCAATCCCTTCAAAGATGAGATATTGTGTGATATTTCTCCTCTCAAAGTTTGCAATGTTCTTTTGGGCCAACCTTATTTATGGAAACATCATGTTGTATATGAGTCTAGGTGTCGCAGTGTCATTAATACTTTGAACAAGAAATTGTATAAGATACTTGAGGCAATCCCACCTAGTGTTATTTCCTTGATCTATGCCAAGAAATGCAGGAAGGTCATCTCTCGGATCAAGAATTTTGTCTTCTTCATGATTCGCTCTTAGAGTAAGATAAATATTGCAGCCACATCCAGGGCCTCCATGACCGACCTCTCCACACAATAGAATCAAGTGGGTAAGGTCTTTGAAGAATACTCAGATATATTATCCTCACCTATCGAGGTACCTCTGCACTATTAGGTCAAGCATTCCATCGATCTGACCCTCGATGCACCACTACCCAATGGGCCAATATATCACCACTCTCTGTTAAAGAATGAGGAGATCAAGTGACAGATCCAAGAACTGCTCTACAAGGGGCACATCTGTCCTAGCTCATCGCCTTGTGGGAGCCAAATCATGCTAGTGTAGAAGAAAGATGAGACCTAACGACTCTGTGTTGATTATCGAGCCCTAAATAAAATCACAGTCTGGAACCGATACCCGATTCCCCGAATCAATGACCTCCTTGATACACTCACAGGGGACAAATACTTCAGTAAGATTGATATGAAGTTTGGCTACCACCAGGTCCCAATAGAATAGACAGATGTATGAAAGATCTCCTTCAAGTCAAAAGAAGGTCTTTTTGAATGTTTGGTCATGCCCTTTGGTTTGACAAATGCTCCAACAACTTTCATGAGGATTATGGACGATATCCTGCAACCTTTCACCAATAATTTTGAAGTGGTATATCTGGATGAAATCCTCATCTAAAACAAGACTTGGGAGAAACACTTGCAACATATTCAACAGGGTCTTCACACCCTACAGCAACACAAGCTTTATACCAACTTGGAAAAATTCTCCTTCAGCATGGACATATTCCATTATCTAGGCTACATCGTTGATCAACATGGTGTGCATGTGGATCAAACCAAGATCCAGGTCATCTGTGACTGGCCAACCCCAAACACACTCTTTGAGCTTCATAGCTTCTTGGGCCTTGCCAATTTCTATCGCAGGTTTGTGTTGGGATTCTCCCATATTGCATGGTCCCCTAGCCAAGTAACCAGGGGTGGTGGTAAGGAAAAAATTGTGTGGGGCCTATCCAAACAACAAACGTTCAATGGTTTGAAGTAGCACTTGTACTCAACCCCAATACTTTCATTACCAGACCTGCAACAACCCTTTGAGATCGAAAAAAATGCTCCAGACTATGTTGTGGGTGTCGTTCTCACTTAACACGACCACCCCATGGCCTATCATAGCAAGACACTATCAAATGATGTCCATAAGTACCCTACTTATGAAAAATAAATGTACTCTAATATGCAAGCATGTCGCCAATGGAGACATTACATTCTTGGGAAGGAGACAGTCATCCACACTAATCATAAGCCACTACAGCTCATGCATACACAAGGAAAATTTCAAAATGACCACCATCAAAAGTGGTCCACATACTTGCAATAGTTCCACCTCAACATCAAGTATAAAACTAGAAGCACCAACTAAGTCGTTGATTGCCTCTATCGACCTCCAGTCACAACACTGACCACAATGCTAGACTCTTGTGGCCATGAGACCTCCTAATGGCCCCACCTCTATGAGAAAGATCCTGACTTCACCACCACCTACCAAATGTTTGGCACAAACTCAGTTGTCGCTAATTTCCATCTTCAGGACAGGTTGTTGTGCCATTTGGGCCATCTTTGTGTTCCATCAAGCAATTGTGTAAACCTGATTTGGGAATCCCACTATAGTCGGGTGGCAGGACACTTCGGCGTTGAAAAGATAGTGGTAGTTCTGCAGAAACATTTCTACTAGTCGAAACTTTGACAGGATTTCAACAAGTATATCAGGTCTTGCACTGCCTTCACTATTGTCAAATTGACCACTAAGAAAAAAGGATTGTACACCCCTCTACCTAATCCTGAAAGGCATTAGGAATCCATCTCAATGGACTACATGTTAGGCCTTCTGTCCACCAAGAGGGGAAATGGCTATGTTTTTGTGGTTGTTGATCGCTTTTCCAAGATGGCGATTTTGGCTGCCTGCAAAAAGAGCATCACAATAGAGGACAGTTCCAATATTTTCTTTGAATGAGTATGGGTACATTTTTGAATCCCACAAACCATTGTCACAGATTGGGACAGTTGGTTCCTTAGCACATTCTGGTCAAGCCTCTGGACACTATTAGACACCAAGCTCACCAAATCCACCGCCTTCCACCTCTAGAAAGATGGGCAGACTAAGGCCGTCAATCAAATGATCGTGCATATCCTACGCATGTAAAATTCTAAGAACCCCCGCACATGGGATGATAGCCTTCCCTATGTTCAACATAGATACAACCAATCCCTACATAGCTCAACCGATCACAACCCCTTTCAGGTGGGGTTGGGATTCCAACCATTGGGTCCCACGGATGTTGCACTACCCCTTGTGGCCACCTCGACCGACTCGTCCCATGCTCCAACTAAAGCTGACAAAGCCACCTAATTCATTGAGTGGATCCATCACATCCACCAACAAGTTAAAGATATTTTACAGAAGTCCAATGCCAAGTACAAGTAGCGCCATGATCAACATCGGGTGCCACATAAGTTTTAGGTGGGAGACAAAGTTTGGTTGCACTTGCAGAAAGAACGTCTTACAGGGCCCCATTGGAAGATTCTCCCACTCCATTATGGACCTTACACCATCACCAAGGCTATGGGTGACAATTCTTTTGAACTCAACATTCCTCATTTCCTTGGCCTACACCCAGTGTTCAACGTGGCTCTCCTTTGACCATATTTCTCACCATTATTGGAGACCTCAGAGATAGAAGAATAATTGACACCAACATAGATCAACCCTAACTGCATGAAATAGTAATACAATTATCATATTGTGGACACACAGGTCAAGGGAACTTGACAACAAAGGATCCAACTTTATCGAGTTGTGAAAGCAGGGCAACTCCTGCACCAAGGCAAGTGGCTCACCCGAGGCCAAATTCAACAGAAATTTCCTCATCTGATGAGGGAAATCAACACAATGGAGACCATTTCTTCTTAAGGGGCGAGGATTGATCCATATGAATGTCGGTGGCCTACCACCTATTCCAACTGGTTCATTTTCGCAGTTTTCCAGTTTGGCAGTTTTTTCCTAGTTTTTGGGTGCTCGACTTTCGGGGCTATTTTGAGGCCCTAAACAACGTTTTTAGGGCTCACTATAGTCAAATTGTGCTCACTAGTAGAGTTTGATGGCAACATGTTCAATCCTCAGATAGAATTTTCCAACGGGCTATCGTGCACCTAAAACAAAGATCGTTGGCAAAAGTTACAACCCTGAGAAGTTGATGTACTAACTTACCCCAATGGGGCCCACATGAATTTTGGCACTTCATCTCCTAGGGTTAAGTTTTTTGATGTCTAGCATTTTGGAATTAATGTTTATTGTAAAAATTCCTTCAGAGCCTCATTTTACTCATCTTCTTGCAAATAAGGGCAACTGTCACATCTCTTCTCTAAGATAAGCCGCTACCATTCCAACAAGCTTGTTTTCCGTTGCATTTTACAGTTTCATCTTATTTCCTTATTAAATAGAAACCAGTTTTACTGTATCTCTGTTATTCTGTGTTAAGCACATTTTAATAATAATCTGTATTCATTTTGTTCTGCTCATAAAATCTGGATCAACTAACTAGTTGGATAGAATCTCTCAAGCCATCTAGGCCTCAACAACCTCCTAAAAGCTAGGAACATACTCCTTCACGTAGATACTAGAACTCTACCTAATAATGACCAATAAAATCAATAATAATCACAATATGATCACACCAAAGACAAGTGGGAGTTACATATCCCAACACTCCCCCTTAACAACTACTTTTCTTTAGAATCATCAAGTAAGGTCTTCATCATCACCAAGTCCTCTGAAATTAAGCACCTCTTGATCAACAAAGTCTCTGTCTGGTCCAAACTAGTACTTTTTGTTCATACCTCGATCATGCATCACCAAACTGCCAAAGTCCATATAAAGAGACAACCGTCCACCGAATGCATGGGTTATTAGCCATTGTAACCATTGTTTTAGTAGGATGTCCGCCAGATACATGGTTCATTAAACTTCTTGATGAACTCCTCCTGAATGTAAAACTCATGGTTTTCTAGGCACCTAGAGTTCACAACCAACATGGTCCACTCATAGAGCATACAGTCGACCCGTGACATGGCTCACTCTAGGTGTTATATAACTCTATAATAGAGGTTCTGCATTACAAATCAATAGGGATACATGACAAGGGCTATGCATGCCTAGTCAAGTCTTACATTGATATGCCCTTTACATGTTACATAGATGCATGTACATACATTACAAATTCCATCCATGGAAATAACAAGTACATAATCAAACATTTCTAGGACCAATACATCATAATAAACATTACATCGTAGACTTGCTACAACAATGTGTGACTCATATTAACATGGGGTCATTAGTCTGTTTTATTTAATACAATTCACACAATTCACCTTGTTTTTCCACGATCATCTTGCTGCATCTACATTTCTACTGCTTCCACACTTTTTCCATTGTCACCAACTTCCCTTGGACTAATCTATCTATTGTTCTAGAACAACATATATGTTCTTCCTGCTTATCATTCCAACAACTTCCCTTTACAAACAAGATTAAAGAATGGTTTTACATTACAAAATGTTACCAAGCAGGATTTCAACTCATCAACAAGAGATAATATCATCTTCCTCTTCTGAAGTTGTTCACATGTTAGAGTCTTCATCTGCATCTTTGACCTCATTGTCATGAATTCCCCTGCGATTTTTTAGCGTAGCTAATTTCTAACAAAACCACTACATTCATATTGAGTTAGCAACGCTAAATGTAAATGCATGTAAATGCTACTAATCCCAAAACATTTACTCACACCTCTTTGGAGTTTCCACACTTTATCTTGCAATTGTTAGATTACTGAATGCTAACAATGCATCACATATTACGTTGAGTAGGCTTAATGCGTTACTCTTCACAAACTCCAAAGAAATTTAAAAATACGTTTAGTTTAACCATGGACAAATATTTTCACCACCTTCACATCTATAATTGCTCACCTTGGGTCAAGTGATCAGTTTGACTCATATGTCAATCATAAAGATACACTATAGATCACTCCAATATCGAATCCATATATTTGAACTCTCTTCCTATCACTTTGTTTTGAGGTCAACCGACAAACGACTATTTATGAGCAGCTTCTTACATGCTGCCATTTCCTCAGTTCATGTCAAAACATTCCCATTGTACTGTGCCAGCCCAAAGATTATAGTGCCATTGAATTTCTTGGTGTTGAATCTTGTAACGATGTTGGAATCGTTCAATGGCTTCATCTTGGCTTGGTTGATACCCATTGCAGCAAAACTGCACACAGGTATAGATGAGATCTACTTCTTATTGTATCTTTCTTCAGTTCCTCCTGCAAGATACCCCTCACTACGCTTGTATTGTTTCCAGCGAGTCTCAATGAACCATTGTGGGAAACATTGGTGCTGAATCTGGATCCAATTCTCCCCCTCTGCCAACATTTTCCCCTTGATGGACCTCCATCTCTGCGACGAGATCCCTATTCAATTCATTGATCCGCTGCCTCAACTCCTCAATGTACTTTAATGCATCCAGGATTATGTAGTTCTTTCAAATCGCATAAGAGTTTGTAATGGAGCGCAAGAGGGACATATTTTCATCCAATAGCCTTTTCTGACATCCTCTATGCTTCCAACGTCCTCTACGCAGGCTACTCTTTTGGTTCGATCCAATTGAGGGAGTGAGTCTCACTCCTCCACCCATATGCACATAATGGATGGGCATGTCACCCAAAATCCCAACACTTCCATCTTTGTTAGCACAAAGGGTTAAGGGTTGTCTTTGCTATCAACCTACTCGCATCACCAGATCACCACTGAAGCTCCTCCTTTTTCTCAACCTTGGGGCTTCGACATTGCACAATATCCCACACTCTCTTGATGTATTTGATAATTCCTCCCAAGTCTCGAATCACCAAACATCTTCTTCTGCGGTGGTCAAGAAAGAAATGAGTAACGACTGTGAGATATTAGCTGAATGCCTACAGAGCACTTTGGTGACCAACACTTTGCAACAATGTTGGGGATCGTTTCTCTACATGAGCTCTCTCCTTCCAATCCCCGTGACTCATTGTTGATGATATCCCAGAGACCATCGCTATCAATGATGAGGAATTGTTCCTCTTCACTCAATTCCACTTCCCGCACCTCAGGTTCCATGCTCAGAGGAATCAACACGCAGGCCTCCCCGAGTGCCCTGGAAACCCCGTGCGCTTCAATGGCTCCACGATCCTCTTCCGCTAGGTCCCTCTACAGTTAGATGTTAACACTGAATCTTCTTATTCCCCAAACTATGTTGGGATCTATCAAACCAGGCACCCTCCAAACCAATGAGCACGTACAGATGGACAAACACAAACAAATACAGATGGACAAACACATAACAAAATTCACTTTATCTACTCTACTCTACTTATGCCAATCTACTTCTACATCAGATTAGCATTCACATGCTTCCATTTTAGTGGGCCCTCCCGTGAGGGATTCGGGCCCAATCCAACTCTATTACCATATTGGAAAATGGGAGAGCTAGAGTAGAAAATATTACACAAACTAAAAATTGTGATGAGCGCTTTATTAATCAACAAATAGAGTACATATAATACAATAATTAATAGTTTCAATATAGAAAAATTATCTTGATCTATGGTTGAGGAAATATTTCAACCTACTAACTAGTTGGAGAGAATCTCTCAAACCAACTAGGCCTTAACAACCTCCTAAAATCTAGGAACAAACTCATTCTAGTAGAGACTATAACTCTACCTAATAATGACCAATAAACTCAATAATAATCACAATATGATCACACCAAAGACAAGTGGGAGTTACATATCTCAACATTCCCCCTTAACAACTACTTGTCTTTACAATCATCAGGTCAGGTCTTCATCATCACCAAGTCCTATGAAATGAAGCACATCTTGATAAAAAAATTCTATGTCTAGTCCAACCTAGTACTTTCTGTTCGTACCTCGATCATGCATCACCAAACTGCCAAAGTCCATATAAAGAGACAACCATCAACTAGAATGCATGAGTCATCAGCCGCTGCAACCATCGGTTTAGTAAGATGTCGTTCAGATACATGGTTCATTGAAATTCTTGATGAATTCTCCTTCAATGTAAAATTCATGGTACCTCCTAGAGTTCACAACCAACATGATCCACTCATAGAGCATGCAACCGACCTATTACATGGCTCACTCTAGGTGTTATAGAACTCTATAATAAACATTTTGCATTACAAATCAATAGGGATACACAACAAGGGGTATGCATGCTTAGTCAGGTCTTACAACAACATGCCCTTTACACGCTACATAGATGCATGTACATACATTACAAACTCCATCGATGGAGATACTGGGTACATAATCAAACATTTCTAGGACCA